>VDFB02047397.1:8409539-8454966 GCA_007258455.2 Sequoia sempervirens
CATCTCAAAATTTTGAGTGTAACTATCCTCAATTTCATGTCCAAGGTCAGTATTTCCTGATTTCAGAAAAAAAGTGGCCACTTAAGCCCCCTTTTTGGGAACCATCTTGGTGCACTTACCCCTCAGTGAAAGTTGGTGCTCTCGCTGTGATGTCTCACCAATAGGGTGAGCTCTCGCTGAAACAAGGAGGCCTCGCTAACAAAGTCTTGCTGACATGGAGTGGCATCGACAAAAGGTTTGAGTTCGTTGTAATGTCTCAGCGACTAAGCAGGGTCTCGCCGAAATAGGGGGAGCTCGGCGAGAGGTCTCATCGATAGCAAAAGTCTTGCTAAGAGGGATTGATGTCAGCGTAATGTTTCTCGAAGGCTGGTGGTTTCACCGAAGTAGGAACTCAAGGAGATGTTTCAACGACTACCGGAGGTCTCAATGAAAGGAGGTGCCATCGACAAGATGTCTCGCCGATGGTTGTTAGTCACGTCGACATGTTTTGTGCCTTCGGTGTAATGTGAGGAGCTTGACATGATGCCTCGGTGAATGAGGGTAGTCTCATCAAGAGATATTGCTTTCGGCATAAGGTCTGAGCGAAGAGGAAAGTCTCGTCGAGGGTTCATGGCTTGGCATAACGTCTTGGTGACTGCTGAGGTCTTAGCGAAAAGGCGTAACTTCGGGGAGAAGTCTTCCCCATAAGTGAGGTCTTGGCGACAGGGGCTAGAAAAGGGGTAAAGTCTCACTGACAGGGTGGACTCTTGCTGACATGAAAGGCGGTCTTGGTGAAGGAAACGAGCTCAACGAAAGGTCTCGCTAACAAGTGGTGGTCTCCCCAACAAGAAAGGAAGTGGCATCAGAAAAAGAAAGGAGCTCACTATAGGGTCCTACTGAGAGAATTGTGTCTTGAGGATAGCGATCAACTTGCCCATGGAAAAGGCGATATCGGTATGACTTTTGCATTTAATTAGAGGTTTTTCCGACCATCACGTGTTATGCCGATAACTGCTATGAGGTATAATCACATCAGGGAGACACAATTAGTGTCTCACTGACATGTGATTCAGTCTGAATGACCTTTGACCATCTAGCAATTCCATGTAGCATATGTTCGACCAATCGAAGGAAGCTACAGGCGAGCCGCGACAGTTTGACTAGTGAGAAGAAGATCAACAGAATGAAAGTGACATGGATCTGCTCTAAGATCAAAAGTGATGGAGCAGCTCGGTGAAGCAATGGTGTGGAGATCTAATGGGAAGTATGATGTCGCTTGCAGAGGAAGTCAACATGCAGAAAGATCTTGAGCAGGAAGAAGGTCAAAAGAAAGAAGAAGTCGTTAGTCTTAAGGACAGTTGTGAGGTCTACTAGCAAAAGGCAGTTAGACATTAATGATAGTGCTCTAGGAGATTCAAGACAACTCTTTAGGGAAGTTTGAAAGTGAACATGGAGGCCAAAGGTTGGCACATTAAATGTGTTGCAAAAGATCAAGGAGACCATTCCTAGAGTGACTCTTCACCGACATGGACAGCAGGGATGCAGCATTAACTTCATTCAAAAGATCTAAGGTCATATCTTTCTGAGGTTGATATTTTGTAAACCCTAGAAACAAAGGGGCAACACTTCTAGTTCTTGTATATATGGCATTTTTTCCTTTTTTGTAGTTTAGTTCTTATCTGGTGCTTTTTCTGCTTTTTGTAACTTGTGGAGTTCTTTGCAGAAGAGGTTATGTTTTGTAACTCATGACAGGCATGTATATCAGTGTTTCACCATTAAATCAATGAGTATAAATGTTTTACCTTTTCAATATCTCTATTAAATTGTGTGCATTCATATAATTGATGAAACTGCTTGTGAAACTGTATGATTCCTTGTGGTTATGTCTTATTTCAACACATTTTCATAGAGAAAATATGTATTTTGTAGGTTGTGAAATGTGTTATAATGCAGTACTCTCTAGTTGTGAAGTTATTTCTTCCTTCTAGGAGTGTAGCCATATGAACCTTTTCATGAAATTTTTATGCAAAAAACATATGTGATTGAGTTGTGTTCAACTAAGCTTTTCATTGTTGACTAAATTGTGTGTGTAAACTATGTTATATGTCCTCTTAGTAAATTTTGGTGCATCACCTTAGAGATAGTGTTTTCATTATTTTTAATATATTCTCCTTCTACCCTTTTCATTTACAAGATCAGTAGTTAGGTGACACCATAGGAATTTGGCCTTCTCCGGAGGTTGACCTTTGTTTACAAGAAACCCACATCTTTAGAGGTCTTCCCATGTTACACTAAGGTGTTGAACATCAGGTTCAACAGGGTGCAATTTCAGGTGCTAACAGGTACCATATGCTTCAGTTGTACGTGTATTTTAATGTATGCCATGGTATGCACATGACCAGATATTGCACATGTTATAGGAGTTGTTAGTAGGTATATGAGTCATCCTAGAGTTGAGCATTGGAATGCGGTAAAATGGATTCTCAGGTATTTGAGAGGTACATCCAATAAATGCTTATGTTTTGGAGGCTCTGATACTAATTTAAAAGGCTATGTTGACTTAGATTTAGTAGGGGATGTAGATACCAGGTGGAGTACCATAGGTTTGTTGGAGTTATAGACAGACGCTGAGAGGGGGGGTGAATCAGTGTCACAACTTTTTAAACTTCGACCAAGATTTTTTCATTCTGATTTACTTTTCTTTCAACGATAGAGTAAAGTAATCACTTTTGAAAGCAAAAAGATATGACAACATTAACTCAGTCTATTAGACAACTTATGAAAATATGATTTGAGTGAGATATCTTGTATTTTCCAAAACATAGCTCAGATTTGATCTCAATATTACTTTGATTAATGCATTCATGAGTTGAATGTAATCATTCATAAACTGATTTGAGAATAATAATAATCCCAACAGAGAACTGAAACAACAACACAGAAAAGCAATGAGCACACAGAAGAACAAAGAGACAAAATATTTGCCGAGTGGAAAACCCTCCTGGGGTAGAAAAACCACTCCTTAACTGCCTTACTAGATTAATCTTTAAAACCACTATTAACAATTCCTTATAGGCTAATTTCTAAGCACCAACCCCTCATTTAGAGACACCAATCTCAAGGACCACCAACCCCTTACTCAGATTTCAAAATTACAATAATAATATCAGAGGATTTCTCTGCTTTCTAGTAAGCTCATAACTCTCTGTTTTTCAGATTTTAATATAGATTATTTCAATACATCTCTTGATACAGCCAAAATAACTATCTCTCAGAATTACTGGCCAGCAACCCTTTACTATTTTCAACATTGGTTTATATATATACACTTCAAGTATGTCAGTTACGAAGAAATCTTCAAAAACCATTTTTCACCAGATTCTGAAATTCTCTTCCTGATTTTTGAATGTGAAGCTGAATAATGACAGACTGTAGATGATGGTAAAAATCAATAGTAACGCTTATCCAGAGAACTACAAATCATCCATTATTTCAAAAACGTAACTGCTCAAAAAGGAAATTCAATGAATATTCTGCCACGTAACAGTTCTGAGATTCGATGCCAATCCATGATGTCGACCACGGTGTTTTGAGTCTTCGTTAACCATTCACTGAGACATCCAGACAAGTATGCCCAAGGTAATTATAACATTGATCATTCCTTTGGTCCCTGTGCATCGCCATGACCTTCTGCCATTGAGGAGAAACCATATTTAAGATCTTTATGTTTCCTCAAGATCACATTTCTGTTAAATTTATTTCAGTCGCTAAGACACAAGATTCTTTCTCATCGAGACGTGCCCTTTTGTTGCATTCACTATCGATATAGCCTTTTCATATCGAAGAGATATCTTGTAGACAAATCTTTGTTTTTCTGAGAGCCCTCGTGATCAACATGTCACCGTAACAATTCAATACCTATGCCGAAAGCAACTTTATCACTATCAGTCATCCCTCTATTTGTCGCTATGACATTCTGCTGTTGGGGAGACGTTATGTAGATTGCCCCACGTTTCACTGAAAGTCCACATGATACACATTGGTTGCCATGACACATGGTTTTTTTTGCCGATGAGCCTTCTATCTTATGAGTTTCGCTATAGCATACCGTTATCGGGGAGACCTCTCGTAGAATGCTTGAGTCATACCGAAAGTCACCAACCATCTTCTGTGTCACTAAGACAAGTCAGATCCTATGCCGACAAAGACCTTTTGTGTTCCATCGGCGAGACCAGAGGTCACTCATCGAGACCTCACGCCAAAAACCCTAGCTCTTACTAAGATGTATGCCTTTATGTTGTTGGTCAGTATAAGAATTCAAACTCACCAAGACCTTTCTTTGAGCACATGAGTCATACCTAAATGTTCCTTTTGTTTTATGTATCGCCAAGACATATCAATCTCGGGGAGACCTCTTAGAGAGCACACTATGTCATACCGAAAAACTTTATCCACTCTAAGTCGCTGAGACAATACCAATCTCTCGTCGAAAGCACTTCATAGACTTTGTCACCAAGACTTGACGGGTTCGCTATGACATTACACCAAAGCAAAACCTTTGTCGATAAGACCTTTTGGTGCACGGTCGGTGAGACAATATGTCTTCGGTGAGACCACATACCGAATACAACACTCCTGCCGATATGTTCCTTTTCCTTCGGTTAGTGAGACAATGTGAGTTCGCTAAGATGTTATAATGAATAAAAACCTCTTGCCGATGAGCACCCTTTGTTGCCGATTGGGGAGACATGATGAGTTCGCCAAGACATTATCCCGATAACAAAACTCCTGCTGATAAGTTCATCCTCAGTCACCGAAACCACATGAATGTCTCATCGATAGACGTCCACATGCATATGGTCGGTGAGACATAACAATTTCACTGTGACCCTTCATCGAAGCCTTAAACTCATGCCGATATACAATTTTTCAACGGCGGTCGGTGTGACATACCAATTTCGCTGTGACCACATACCGATGTTGTAACACTTGCCAAAATTTTCTTTCTTGTGTCGGTCACCAAGACACAAAGCACTCGATGAAACATGTCGATAGGAATTTCTAACGCCGATGAACCTGCTTATCTATTAGTCGGTGAGACCCAACTTATTCGGTAAGACCTCTCAGCGGTGAGAAATAATTATGTCGATAGACCTTTCCTCTATTGCCAAAATCACGTGAAAGTCACGCCGAAAGCTACCTGTATGTAAAATCAAATTTTCATGACATCAGAAATGTCTTGCCGAAGGGCAACATAGATGTTTATCAGAAAAATGGATCGGGGAGACCCTAGCATTTTCACGCCGAAATGTTCTTTTTCTGTCACCGAAACAAAGTACAAAAAGATAACCAAAGACTACATGAAGCTCAAACTGATCAGTACCAAAAGATATTAAAATTTTGAATGTAAGTTGTCCACTGAATGCCAAGACAAGTAAGCCATATAGACAAAACTATACCAAGATAAAGCATGAGAAACCAATCTGATACTGTCAACAAGTAGAATCAACAGAAAGGGATTTTGTCATCAAGGAAAAATCATATGATCACAACTAAGAACCAACAAGGTTATGTATTTACAATTGGTGGGACAGCAGTGAGTTGGATTTCTCAGTTGCAAAAGGTGGTTGCTTTATCCACCATGAAGGAAGAGTATGTTGCAACAGAGGTGGAAAAGGAGATTATATGGCTGCAACTTTTCATGGAAGAGTTGGGAAAAAAATAGGCTGAAAATTACTTGTTTACGGATAGCCAGAGTGTTATACATCTTGCAAAGAATTCTTCCTTGCACTTTAAAACCAAACACATACAGTTGAGATATCATTTCATTTGGTCAGTGTTGGAGGATGGACAAGTAAAGCTAGAAAAGATACATACAGATGCCAATCTAGTGGATATGTTTACAAAGGCAGTGACAAGGTAGAAGTTGAGCTCCTCTTTACCTTTGGGTGGCCTACAAGGTTGAAGTCAAGTATAACAGAGCAGTAGGGTCCAAAGTGCTTATTTCCAATGGGAGCTGTAAGTGTAGCGGTGTCATCCAGGATCAGTCTCCAAGTGGGAGATTGTTTGGTGTGGAGCCTGATTAGTCTCCAAGTGTGATATTTTTGGTATGTGGCAATTGATCATGCTATATTGTACACTCTTGATGTATCCTACTTTTTCGCGTCATCACTAAAAAAGGAAAAATCACCAAAAAATTAAAAAAATGACCTTGTATAACCCTAATTTGGAAGCTTCTAAGGTTGTTATAGGGGGTTGGGATGGGAGTTATAGTACATGATGAAAAAAGGAGATTATTCACGAGATTGTAATAATTTTTGTACTAGATAATAAAATCAAGGGATGGCTGCGGTTTTGTGGATGTAGCCCAGATTGCCCAGTGAACCACATTAAATTATGTGGACACAGAAAAAGTAACTCTTTTACTTTTTCTTGTTTTTTCCCTCCTTGTGCTTATTTGGCTTGATTTTTCCTTGATTTAATGATGCAATGTGGCCCACACATTCACATTAGTTCTTGAATCTTTATGAATCTTTAAGACTTTATGATGTCTTGTAAAGGTGTTGTGAAGTGTTGTGATACATTTTCACACTTTTCTAGACTCTTCTTATTATAATTCACTTACATACCCCATTTTTATCACTTACCAAGTCTTATTTTAAAGTGTTTTAAAGTCTTGTAACATACTTTTAGGCTTTTTTAGACTTGTCATCACCAAATACACCTTTCTTATGCTTTATTTGGCCCCTTTATGCACTTACAGGCCTTTATTAAGTGTATTTTTTAGTACAAACCCAACAAAAATTATTTAATACAATATAATTTCCAACATCCACTCATATTCCTTGAGTGGGACCCATTTTCCCAAGGTGGTGAATGATTCCCTCCTGGCACAAAAATCAAAATAAATTCAAATTACTGGCAGGTTTCCTAAAGACCTAAGGTCAGCCTATGATGTATTTTTGAGAAATTAGGGCATACGTATGTATAAATACATGATTTTCTATTCATTTTAACCCCCATTCATCCATTCACTCATCTATTCAAGTATTCATGCATTCATACCATTTAAGCACTCTAGCATTCAATCAAGCAATTATCAAGCATCTTGGAGCAGCCATTGACATATCTTCAGAATTCAACAACAAGGGTTTGGTGAGTTTATAACATTTGCATGTTATTTTTTCATCATTCTCTTCTTATTTTATCTCATTTCATAGGGTTTGATTACCAAAGTGGGGTTAGACCAAGGAAAACCCCTATACTCTAACCCTTAACCCTTTTTCCCCTCTTTGTATGTGTGTTTGTAGACCTTGTATGCAGATTTCTCAAGGATAAAGGTGTCAAAAAGGTGTTGAAAAGTCATTTAAGTCATCATAGTCAACATAAACCTAATTGGAGTTTAAGACCATTTTTAGTATTTTTTTGCAGATTCAGATCTGGCAACCTGACAAGCAAAAAAGTATAGACCAGGACCCACAGAGTTGACCTTTGACTTTGTAGATTTTTGTAGGTGGACTGTTTCACCATCTATGGAAAATTATTCCCATTACTAGGCTGGAAAAATAGTTTTCTAAAGTTTTGAGTTCTCGATATCCCAAAACCTGTTCTAGCAGATTTTACCAGAAACGGGATTAATTCGCCATCTGTGGCGAATGAGTCCTAGTGGGCATCAGCATTGAATTCTACAGCATTCCAAAACCTTCCCAGATCTTCTTTTAGTTTCCATGTGTGCCTCTTTTAGTTTTATCCAATTCTTTTTTATCTATTTATGTTTCTAGTTCATGTTTGCATACAACACTGTGTTTTCCAGCACTTTGCATTTCCTAGTTTACATTCAATAATTGATCTATTTCATTAGTTTTTTGCATTTAGTTCATCTTATCTAGGAATATTTCACCCATGTCACATCAATATTTGAATGTAACATTGCATTTTGGCACCAAATCTTTCCTCCTTTTAGGTGAAAAACCCTAGCAGGAGCATAAAGCATTTAGGTTTGTCAAAATCTTTGTTTACATTTTGGTGAACTTGACTTTAGAACATTTTTACTTCTAATTTCAAGTGCATCCTAGGTTTAACTTTCATTAGCATTGCATTAAGTATTACATTGTTTAAATTGCATCCTAGGGTTTTCAAATTTTCATTAGTGAAAAGCTCATATAGCTTGCATTTTTGCATCATCTTTCATTAGAAAACAACAAATTTTCTGCATTTTCATACTGTAGTTGTATTTGTGCATCTGAAATACATCAAATTGCATTCAAAATTTTTGAAAAATCACAAAAAAATCCTCACTGGGACTAATTCGCCACACTAGGCGACTTAGTCCTTCTGCACATTTTGCACTGTAATTTTTGGCATTTTTGGGGAATTTTTTGCATTTTTGTTTTCTATTACTGCATCTCTGTTAGAGTTTCCAAAATTTCTATTATTAGCATTTTATTGCTCATAGTTTGCATTTTATTTTCATCCACCTTTCCTTAATTTAGTAGCCCTTGTATGAGTGTTTGGTGCCCTATTGATAATACTTTAGTGAGATGAAGTTCACGACTCATGGCATCCTATGATAACACACTCATTGTGGACCTTGGATTGTATCAAACTACTACTCCTAGTGTTGACAATAGTGTAGTAGGAATGGACCCTACCTTTAGCAATATTGTGCCTTCCAATAATATGCAAGTTGACACACAAACTGATCACATTCCACAAGACAAAGTCATTAACATTCATGAGCATTTAGCACACTTGCAAAAAAACTTGTGTCTTGAAAACATTTCAACCACTATGATTCCTGCTATAGAAAACATCCATCACCTAATTGAAAATGATGAAGGCCTTAGAAACATTATGAAACAAATTGCTGAAATATACAAAAAACATGGTCCTTCCACCTCTACCACATCCCAACCAGCAAACACTATGGTTATTCAAGGAGGACTTAACACTCCTCCTCCTTCCATAGTAGCATCCATACCTACCTACACCATTCCACAAGTCACAACCATAATGCAATAGGTTAGCAATGCGATTCCTTCCTCGCCTATTCCTACTAGCATTCCTAATTCTAATGTGGCATCGAATGTTTTCTACTCTTCCACCATACCATCCATTAGCATTCCCTTCACTTTCCCTACCACTACATACACTCCATCACCACTTTCCCTTCCACATCATACCACTTACACTGAACCTCTCATCACACAACTTTCCACACCATCTTTTCCATGCAAAAACAAATATCCACCATCAACCAAAACCAAAATGGACCACCCACCTATTATGTTTGTAGTAGCCCACTATCTTTGGAAATCCTACAAACACCGATGCCACAAGGAATAGAAATTCCTAGATTTGAGAAGTATGGAGGAAAGGGTGATCCTACTAATCATGTTAATGCTTACACAGCCTTATGTAGTGACTTTGTCCTTGACGATAAACTATTGGCCAAACTGTTTCCTAGGACTTTAAAAGACACTACCTTAGAGTGGTTTTCATCCTTACCAAATAATTCAATTTCTTCATTCAATGAACTCGTTGATGCATTCATGTCATTTTCAAGTGCATATGACTCCCAAAAAGACATTGGCTGATTTAATGAGATGCAAACAAAATGTGGATGAAAAAGTAACCGATTTCATCTCATGCTATCAATCACTTTATGCCCAACTCGATGTCAAAATTCTTGATCCGCATCTCCAAAAGATGTTCATTGAAAACTTAAAAAATCACATCCAAGATAAACTGACCATGATGAAATTTCCCTCCTTTATGCACTTGTGTACAGCCCTTTGCGATTATCACAATTTGGTCAATAGTCATGATGCAAAGTCTGCTTCCAACCAAACTAAAAAATATGAACCTAGCACTTCAAACAATTCGCAACCATTTTGAAAACCAAACAAAGGGTTCTTATAGTTCAATCCCCCTCAACAACCAACTCAACCTATCAACAACCAAGTAGAAAATGTTAAATCCATGATACCTTATAGTTAAGGAGATCCAAAAAGACAGTTTACATCTTTACCAGACACTCTTCATAACACCATGACCCAACTATTGCAGAAAAAGGTGATTAAGTTGTCTACTGTTAAACCATTGGATCCAACTAAACCTTTTCCTCCAACCGTTCAACCCAATGCTTGTTTCCATTATCATAGATAAAATGGACATGATACATAACAGTATAAGAATCTTAAACACATAGTGCAAGACCTCATTGATTCTGGTCATCTATCCATTTCAAATATTAATATTAAAGGAAATCTGTCTATTGCCCCACCCAATCAAATTTTGCAATTTTTTACCAATCTGATGCCTAAACATATTATGTCATTCATCAAAGCTAGTGAAACTCAAAACAATGATGTGATGAATGTTCATATAGTTGTTTAACATCTTCATCTTATTCCACATACCACTTCTATTAATCCTATGGATGATCTGGTAGGAGCGATAGACGTTATCCCTCGTAAGGGCCAACCTAAGAAATCTCTTGATATTACATTCTCTTCCAAGGATATTCTTTTGAATCTTCCAGATGGTCCTCTTTAGATATCTAGTCGTATTTATGATAAGCCCACTAAGGGGATACGCATAGATCCCACCTGTGGTGAGAATGTGATCACTGAGGAATTTTTGGTCTTACATGATCTTTATCGAGATATTTATGACAAACCAAGAGCATGGATCAAAACACACAATGGTTTTGTGTGCCCTATGATAGGATCAATCATTCTTCCATTACAAATAGGACATAAGATAGTGGATGTAATATTCTCCATCATTCTGCAATCAGATTAGTTTCATTTGTGGCTAGGCCATCCATAATTTGTTCCTTCAGTCATACACAAATGTTTAATGTTTTCACATGACATTGGAATATTCATTGTTCACCATAGTGGCTTTAACCCTTTATCTTCTAAAGGAAATTTCTCCTTAGAATCCTTTTGGCCCAAGCCCATGGAACCTATCACACCTCACAAATATTTATTTTTCATTGCTTATCAAAATTTTAAAGCAAAGAAAATTGTTGAATTGTCCCTCTGCAACCAATCCATTTCCACCTATGACACTCCTATCCTTGATGAGACAATGCTTCTAGTTGAACTTGAACCACCAACTCCAAATCAACCAAAAATAAACACTTCACCTTCCTCATCCAAACGTCCAAGAGATAATGAAACCAACCTCATCATGCCCCCTCACATAAAACAAGTTTATAAACTAAAAGAGAAAGTGTTTGAACCACCTCCCATGGTTCCTTTTTTCCCACCCCTTTGGGAATAAAAGGAGCCTATGGTGGATCAACTCACTCTTACACCTACACAACTTCAAAATAGAATCAAAAGAAACTGAGGTGCTAGGGAGCGTAGGCGTCGATGTCATCTCCTTGCTCATCAATTACAAACTAAAGAAAACAAAGAAAATCAACAGTCGCCTTCAATGACAAAAGCAATAACTAATGAACCTCCTCCCCAATCACAACAAAACGATCCAATACAACAACCACAACTCATAATACACCCTTTATTGGACATTGGCATCTATCCTCCAATGGTGATTAATCTGAATGACAATGATGAAATCTCCAAAATAGACGAAGAGGTGCATAATGATCTAAATACATTATTTTCCTCTTCCATGAGCTTAAATTACAAATATCCTACAACAATTGTAGAACTTGGTACTTCCCCTCGTTCGGAACTTGCAATTGTCCCTTTGGATAGTCAACCGCCCTCGTAATACACTGAACATGATTGGGAGGTGGATGACTTACTCATTGGTTGACTTGCACTTACTTTATTAGTCTTTTTTATTCTCTTTCTCTTTTCTATTTTCATGTGTGTATCATGTTCCCCCATGACGTGATGTTTGATTTTCTCTCTCTCTCTTTGTACACTTCCTCTATTTGTCCCTCCATTCTTCTATATGTTGTACATTGCTTTTTTCCTTTCACCTTTTTTTTGTGTTTTCCTTTTGGGGATGACACAAAGTGTTGAGACACCCTATGTCTCTTCCATGTTGACCCAAAAGGTCCTCTTATTTTATTTTTCGCTTTTGCTTGTGTTTTTCCTTTTGGGGATGACACAGGCATTGAGACCGCAATGTCTCCTTCATGTTGACCCAAAAGCTTTTCCTTTCTCTTTGGCCTTTTTGTTTTCATTTTTTCTTTTGTTTTCCTTTTGGGGACAATGCAAGGCATTGAGACAGCAGTGTCTCTTCCATGTTGACTCAAAACAAATTTTTCTTTTGTTTTCGCTCTTTTTGTGTCATGCTTCTAGTTCTCTATATTTGGGGAATGATGATAGTTTCAAGCTCTTTTATCAAAACATTGCATCAATGAACATACTAACCCCAAATCCATAGATCCCTTATGTGTTTGGTGTTCTTGTTTTGGGGGAAACCCAGGCTTTTCTTTTCTTTCTTCCTTTCACATGATGTAACCTTACTCAGAAATGTATGACTTGGCATAGGGGCTTTCCAAGTTGGATCTCGTGTTGTGTTTCTTTTTATTTGAATTTTTCATTCACTACTTTAAAGTAATTGCTCATAGAATGGTGTGTAGCAATTCCTTTAAAGTGGGGGCATACATTGGCATTATCCATTTGCATTTTCCCTTTTCTTGGTTCTTAGTGCAGCCTTGTTACTTTATACGATGTGTTTGTCACTTTTTGGATGACATTGGGTGTGATTTCCTTCATAAGTGTGCTCTATCTTAGCATATTACATTCCTCTTAGTGGCCTAATGTGACACGCTGCATCCCCTAAGTTGTGAATTTTCTATTCTTTGATTGGTCCTCTCTTAGATACATTAGACACAATGTTCCCTAAGTTATAGACCTCACATGAACTAAGAAAGACTCATTTGAACATCCTTTTTCATGTTTCATTTTGCATTTACATGGCCACCTTGCATAACACAGCTTGCATGCCTATGGTGCCATTGCATTTTTTCATTAGTTCTAAGCATAAGAACCTTTGCTTGTCTCATGAAGCACGAAACAACATTTTTCTTTGTGGTGCCATATTAAAGTTATTAGGAGGTATAACTTTAGTATGGTTGAGCAGGAAAGCCCATTCTAAGGAATGACTTTCCCTGTATCCACCTTGTGGATTTCTCACCCCATGGACAACTAGAAGTTATGTGGCCCTAGAGTGAGTATACTTGGGCCTTATCACCCAGCGAATAGCCATGAGTTCTGTCACCCCAAAGTGAGTATACTTGGGCCTTCTCACCCAATGAACAGACATGAGTTTTGTTGCCCCAGAGTGAGTATGAATTTTATTTTCAAACAAACAAGCCTAGATCTAATCCACAACGAGCTAGATAGACGATCGAAGCTTGATCCAACTTTCAACTTCTCTCTTTCAACTTTCCTTTTCAACACTTTCATGAGTGTTCTTTTGTGCTTATGACTAGTTTTCCATGGGATCTTGATCCTAGGGGATTGATCATCCCTCTTGATTATTGTTGTCTCATCTTACCAGCATGAGTACATTTAGACCCCTCTTGATTGCATGTTTGGCTACTTTAGTGTGAGTTTGAAGCAAGTTCATCCTCTCACTAAAGTGGAGGCTAACTGTGGACATAGAAAAAGTAACCCTTTTACTTTTTCTTGTTTTGTCCCCCCTTGTGCTTATTTGGCTTGATTTTTCCTTGATTTAATGTTGCAATGTGGCCCACACATTCACATTAGGTCTTGAATCTTTATGAATCTTTAATAATTTATGATGTCTTGTAAAGGTGTTGTGAAGTGTTGTGATATATTTTCACACTTTTTTGGACTCTTCTTATTATAATTCACTTATATACCCCCTTTTTATCACTTACCAAGTCTTATTATAAAGTGTTGTAAACTCTTGTAACATACTTTCATGCTTTTCTATACTTTTCATCACCAAATACACCTTTCTTATGCTTTATTTGGCCCCTTTATGCACTTACAGGCCTTAATTAAGTGTATTTTTTAGTACAAACCTGAAAAACATTATTTAATACAATATAATTTCTGACACCAACTCATATTCCTTGAGTGGGACCCATTCGCCCAGGGTGGCGAATGAGTCCCTCTTGGCACAAAAATCAAAATAAATTCAAATTACTGGTGGTTTTTTATTCCTAAAGACCTAAGGTCATCCTGTGATGTATTTTTGGGAAATTAGGGCATAAGTATGTATAAATACATGATTTTCTATTCATTTTAACCCCCATTCATCCATTCACTCATCTATTCAAGTATTCAAGCATTCATAGCATTTAAGCACTCTAGCATTCAATCAAGCAATTATCAAGCATCTTGGAGCATCCATTGACATATCTTCAGACTGAACAACAACAAGGTTCGGTGAGTTTATGGCATTTGCATGTTATTTTTTCATCATTATCTTCTTATTTTACCTCATTTCATAGGTTTTGGGGTTTGACCAAGGAAACCCCCTATACTCTAACCCTTAACCCTTTTTCCCCTCTTTATATGTGTGTTTGTAGACCTTGTATGTAGATTTTTCAAGGAGAAAGGAGTCAAAAAGGTGTTGCAAAGTCATCTAAGTCATCATATTCAACATAACCCTAAGTGGAGCTTGATGACCCTTTTAAGTTCATTTTCTGCAGATTCAGATCTGGCAACCCGACAAGTAGAAAAGTACAGACCAGGACCCACAGAGTTGACCTTTGAATTTGCAGATTTTTGTAGGTGGACTGATTCACCATCTATGGAAAATGAGTCCAACTTCTAGGCTGTAAAAATATTTTTCCAAAGTTTTGAGTTTCCACAATCTCGAAAGGTTTGTTCTAATAGATTTTACTAGAAACGAGATTAATTCGCCATCTGTGGTGAATGAGTCCCAGTGGGTATCAGCATTGAATTCTATAGCATTCCAGAACCTTCCTAGATCTTCTTTTAGTTTCCAGGTGCACCTCTTTCAGTTTTATCCAATTCTTTTTTCATTTGTTTATGTTTCTAGTTCATGTTTGCATACAACACTATGTTTTCCAACACTTTGCATGTTTCCTAGTTTACATTCAATAATTGATCTATTTCATTAGTTTTCTGCATTTAGTTCATTCTATCTAGGCATATTGCACCCATCTTACATCAATCTTTGAATGTAATATTTCATTTTGGCACCAAATATTTCCTCCTTTTAGGTGAAA
Organism: Sequoia sempervirens; assembly: GCA_007258455.2. Taxonomy (NCBI): domain Eukaryota; kingdom Viridiplantae; phylum Streptophyta; class Pinopsida; order Cupressales; family Cupressaceae; genus Sequoia; species Sequoia sempervirens. The sequence goes on from VDFB02047397.1 coordinate 8,424,679, forward strand.
AACCCTAGAAGGAGCATAAAGCATTTAGGTTTTCCAAAATCTTTGTTTACAAATTCTCTTAAATCTTCCTTTAACTTGTTAGATATCTGCCTTCTAACCCTAATAGCTTACATGTGTTGATAAAAAGATCACCGATAATGTAAAGATGCAAATTGAACAATATTGGAATTCTCACTCTAGAGCATCACCAAATGTAAAGGATTTTTTAAAGTTACGAATTGGTAATTGAGATCATACATTGCATCCTAAACATTTTTTGGAATGTAGCCAAATAACTTTTTACAAACAATTTTGTCAAGAACATCCACATTTGCAAATCTCACAAGGGGATTTTGAGTCTTACAAGCCATTTTATTTTGTTCCTATTAAGGTTCGTAATAAATGTTGTTGTAAATACCATGTTGAGTTCTCAATGTATCATGAATTTTTATGCCATATTCGTTCTACTATGCATACTAATGAAATGTTGCAAAAGTGTCATGCAGTGTAACTTCCCAAGTCATCCAGGGAGTTGTTAGATTCATTTTTATGCATTACAGGCGATGTTTGCTTATTTTATAGAAATTATTGTTTAAATAAAACGTGTTTGCAATGTGGTGGTTTATCAAAATTTGTAACATGCTTTCATGAGGGTAGTGATCATGATTTTGGTAACAAAATTGTTGATAAAAACAAGTATGAGATAGTCAAATACACATTGAAGAGTGGAGGTGAGGGTTCTAGATGCGAGTTGGTTGCAAGAGAGGTAATTATTGCTGATTTTCTTTCAAATTTTAAGAAAAATCTTTTCTATAAGTATGCAAGGCATAGCCACAAGTCACAATGGTTGGATAGGAAATTCAGGATGTGTAAGGACTCTTTCCCCATTAGAACTATTGTATTTGTAGTTGATTTTTCTGAAAATTACACATTGCAACCACAAAATGAAGTTCAATCACAATATTATAATTCTATTAAAATTTCTATTTTTGTCCACACAACATATAGGAATGTCCCTAATAGTACAAAAGAGGACAGGAAGATAATCAGGGAGTACCATTTTTACATGAGTGATGATAGATCTCATTCATCTAAGTTTGTACAACATTGTTTTGAAAACTTTTTTGAGTTCTTACAGGAAAAAGGAATTGCAATGGGTCAACATTTGATTTGGTTAGATAACAGCATAGGGAAATGCAAGAATGCTTGCATGTTTTATTGGTTGAGCAAGATGCATATAGAGAGGGGTATACCACATATTTGGATTTTTTTCGAAGCTGGGCATGGAAAAGGTGAGCATGATGGCGCAGGTGCACATGTGAAGAGAGCTTTGGTTAAGGAACAAATGAATATCAAAGGTGGTGCAACATTTAGTGATGCATGTTCTATTGTGGATTGGTGTACTTATGCACTATCACGAGGAGGTACACTTGATTCACAAGTGTGTAGGTTCTTTTGATTGGTTGAGGAGGGAACAGTGGGAGATAGAATGGAATGTCAAACAATTAGAGATTCTTCAAAGATGCATTCAATTTGAAGCTCAGATGGGAGTGCATGGACCATATGGACATGAGAGATGGCTTGTTTTTGTTAGAATTGTATTTAGTGTGATTGGGATCAATGCGATTCTAGTGAGTGGGTAGATACATGAATTCCACAGTACCTAGCCCCTTTATCTATAGCACAATCCTCATTACAAGAAGTAATGGAAATTTCACTTGATTACGATCATCTTTCAGATCTTGTATAGCCAGGACATGTCTATGCAGTTGTAGCATCGCATGGGAATGAAGAGGGATCAGACTATTGGTTGGAATGATGTGTACGAGGAAAGAAAAAGCTAACACAACTGATGACAGATGATGATGGGTTCATGTACAAGTTTTTGTTTCTCGAACTTGGTTGTATTACCATTTCATCATCATTTAGGTTGTTTACAATAATATAGATTTTTTATTCTAAGTACATTTAGATGTTGATAAAAAGGTTATGATCACATAGGTTCAGTTGTTTTTTTCAGAACTTGGTTGCAAACATATATGATTAGAAAGAACGGTGTACCTACATTTCAAGACTATGAGAAACACAAAACCATTCTCATGTATTTGCACCTTCTTATAGCAACAAATGTCAAGTTATTGAGACATCATGCTAGACCAAAAACAAAAAACTATGGACAATTAGTAGTGTTGATCATGAAGCATTACTGAAAACTCTAAAGGTAAGAGATGACCCTGCAAGCACACTTGAGTAGCGGATCATTTGTCGTATGGGACAGGTATGATATTGTTCATCATATTTTGATATTGTTTATCTACTAAGGTTCATTATTTAGGTTGTTTAGAATAATATACATTTGTTATTCTAAGAATCTTTTCTATTTTTCATTACCAATTCATCATCATTCAAGTTGTTTAGAATAATATAGATTTTTTATTCTAAGTATATTTTCTATTATGACCATATAGATTTCTCATTTGAAGTATATTGTGATGTTCCTAGTACAATTGATCATGGAGTTGCTACAACAATAGCTAGCTCTGATCCTTTGGAAGAGGTATGTGACAGATTAGAATAATATAGATTTTTTATTCTAAGCATCTTTTCTAGTTTGCATCACCAATTCATCATCATTCAGGTTGATTAGAATAATATAGATTTGTTATTCTAAGCATCTTTTCTATTGTGACAATATAGATTTCTCATATAGAGAGGGATATTATGATGTTCCTGGCACGATTGATCATGGAGTTGCTACAACAATAGCCAGTGTTGATCCTTTAGCAGAGGTATGCGACATATTACAATAATATAGATTTGTTATTGTAAGCATCTTTTATATTTTGCATTACCATTTCATCATCAATTAGGTTGTTTAGAATAATATAGATTTGTTATTCTAAGCATCTTTTCTATTGTATGTAGTTTAACTGCTACCTTGATAGTTTGTACAGGTACTTGTCACTCCAGAACATCAACATGCTACTATTGTGGAAGACTGTGCCGACCGTGAAGGCAACGCATGCTCTATTTACTTCCCCTACTAGGAAATGACTATGTATTAGGGTCGTTTGTTGTATGCCTACATGGCATTTTGTAAATCCTCTATTTGATCACAATTATTGAAAGATAATATCATGCATATTGTGTACACTTTATGTGTATTCAATTGTATACTTTACAACTTATGTGTATACTTTGTCACTTATGAGTATTCCAATGTATACTTTACGACCTAGATGTTTTAATGTGTATACTTTGTATTCATGTGTGTAGTTCATGACTTAAGTGTATTTGAGTAAATGAATCACTTTTGTAAATCCTATATTTGATAAAAATTATTGAATGATAATATCATGTGTATTGTGTATACTTTACGTGCATTCAAGTGTATACTTTACAACTTATGTGTATACTTTGTCACTTATGAGTATTCTAATGTATACTTTACGACCTAAGTGTTTTAATGCGTATACTTTGTATTCATGTATGTAGTTCATGAATTAAGTGTATTTGAGTAAATGAATCACATTTTCACTTACTCACGTGGAACAAATGAACCCTAAACCCCTTTGCACCTTTACATCGCATCCATCTGACCCTTTTTCCGTCAACTAAAAACTTGACACCACAAGAAAATGCCTTAGAGATATCAAAAACCAAAAGAGGTTATTGTAGAGGGTCCCAACATGATCCCATAGCCTTAGATGGAGAGTTTGTAAGCATCACATTTTTTGATAAATAGCCCTTCAAATATTGTTGTCTTTTAGAACTTTGGACTCTTAAGGGAAATCATCGATCCAATGTAGCTCGGAGTGATTAAGCATGTTTGGGTGCAAAAGAGGACCATCCCTAGAATAAATGTACCCATCCGGACATGTTGGAATAGTCTGTTTGGTTGTAGGAGTTGCAGAACAAAAATTGAACCACTTTGCAACTTTACACTACTTGCATTTGACAATGTTTTTCTCAACTAAAAACTCATCACCATAGGAAAATGCCTCCAAGATAGAAAAAATTGAGAGAGGTAATTATATATGGTCCCAACACGATCCCATAGCCTCAGACGAAGATTCTATAAAATTCACGGTTTCTGATAAATAACCCTTCAAAGATTATTGTCTTTTAGCACTTTGGACTCTTAAGGGAAATCGTCGGTCCAATGTAGCTCAGAGTGATTCAGGGTATTTGGGTGAAAAAGAGAACCATTCCTAATGTAAACGTACTCATCTAGATGTGTTGGAACAATCTGTTTGGTCGTACGAGTTGCAAAATGAAAGTTGCACCACTTTGCAGCTATACATAGCTTGCATTTGACAACTTTTTCCTCAACTGAAAACTCATCACCACAGGAAAATTCCTCTGAGATAGAAAAAATTAAGAGAGGTTATTATAGAGAGTCCAACATGATTCCATAGCCTCAGATAGAGAGTTTGTAAGTGTTACGATTTATGAGAAATATCTCTTCAAATATTGACATATTTTAGCACTTTGGACTCTTAAGGGAAATCGTCAGTCCAATGTAGCTCAGAGTGATTCAGTGTATTTGGATGCAAAAGAGGACTATGCCTAGTGTAAACATACCCATCTAGACATGTTGGAACAATCTTTTTGGTTGTACGAGTTGTAGAACGAAAGTTGCACCACTTTGCAACTTTACACTACTTGCATTTGACAACTTTTTCCTCAACTAAAAACTCATCACCATAGGAAAATGCCTCTAAGATAGAAAAAACCAAGAGAGTTTATTATAGAGGGTCCCAACACAATCTCATAGCCTCAGACAGAGAGTCTATAAGCATCACGGTTTCTAAGAAATATCCCTTTAAATATTGTTGTCTTTTAGCACTTTGGACTCTTAAGGGAAATCGTCAATCCAATGTAGTTCAGAGTGATTCACCATATTTGGGTGCAAAAGAGGACCATCCCTAGCATAAACGTACCCATTCGTACATGTTGGAACAATATGTCTGGTCATACAAATTGTAGAACAAAAGTTGCACCACTTTGCAACTTTACACTACTTGCATCTGACAACTTTTTCCTCAACTGAAAACTCGTCACCACGGGAAAACGCCTCTGAGAAAGGAAAAACTGGGAGAGGTTATTGTAGAGGGTCCCAACACAATCCCATAGCCTTGGACAGAGAGTCTGTAAGCATCATGGTTTCTGAGAAATAACCATTCAAAGATTGTTGTCTTTTAGTACTTTGGACTCTTAAGGGAAATCATCGGTCCAATGTAACTCAGAGTGATTCAACGTATTTGGGTGAAAAAGAGGACCATCCCTAGCATAAACGTACCCATCCGGATGTGTTGGAACAGTCTGTTTGGTCATATGAGTTGCAGAAAAAAAAATTGCACCACTTTGCAACTTTACACTACTTGCATCTGATGACTTTTTCCTCAACTGAAAACTTGTCACCACGAGAAAACGCCCCCGAGATAGCAAAAACCAAGAGAGGTTATTGAAGAAGGTCCCAACATGATCTTGTAGCCTTTGGCAGACGGTATATAAATATCACATTTTTGGGTTAATAGCCCATCAAAAGTTGTTGCATTTTTGCACTTTGGACTCTTAAGGGAAATCGTCGGTCCAATGTAGCTCGAAGTGATTCAGCATATTTGGGCACAAAAGAGGACCATCCCTAATGTAAATGTACCCATCCAGATGTGTTGGAATAGTCTATTTGGTCGTATGAGTTGCAGAACGAAAGTTGCACCACTTTGCAACTTTACACTACTTGCATCTGACAACTTTTTTCTCAATTGAAAACTCGTCACCATGGGAAAACGCCTTGGAGATAGCAAAAATTGAGAGAGGTTATTGAAGAAGGTCCCAAAAGGATCATGTCCCAAAATGATCATATAGCCTCTGACGGAGAGTCTATAAGCATCATGGTTTTGGGGTAATAGCCCATCAAAGATTGCTGCCTTTTTGCACTTTGGACTCTTAAGGGAAATCGTCAGTCCAATGTCAAAGTGATTCGGCGTGTTTGGGTGCAAAAGAGGATCATTCCTAATGTAAACATACCCACATAGTATGCCTATTTTTCTTAATGATGCATTATGGTTAGCAACATTCATTGTTGTGCATTATGATAATACAAATTACATGTTGAAGGTCAAATAGCATGCATATCATGGAGTTGTATTTGGTTTGTTTAATGGTTGTGTCATGGTTGAGTGATGTCTTAATTGTTAATCACAATTACTATATAGATTTCACATGAACAATCTAATGAACATGTATCTTGTTTAGTTCTAAGGACTTTGTTTGAAGGTTGCATCAAACCCCTATGGTTGAAAGATATTGATTCTTACTCAAGATGATTTTATACCTTTTACATGTTATTAAGCTTGAATGAACATTGAGTGACATTGATTTTTATCAAGATGATTATATTACTTTTGAATGAACACTATAACATGAAATGCATTTCATTAAGTTGTATCCACTTTTCATTAATTTTAACTTATTTTGAAATAAAAATCAGCTGCACACTTCATTACACGAGTTTAAAAAACAAAATAATTTCAAATGTAAATTCATTCAACAGAGCTTGAAATCATGGGTATTCTCAAATTGGGTGTTTGATAAAAATGTATTGGTAGACATGAATGAAAAATGTGGTACAATAGAAAAGGCAATGAATTGTTTGAAAAAACTCCTCAAAGAATCAGATGGATTACCCATTGTAATTCATAAGTTCTATTAAAATGTAATTTTGTTAATCTATAACATACATTATTAATCATAACTTTAAACCATTCTAAGATAATTATACATTCCATTTTGAAAATTCAAAGTAGAAAGACATGCACACGAGGAACAAATTATATCGAATACCAATTCTTATGTATCAAACTGTAGAATAACTATGTTTGTGCATATACAAATTTAGCATATGCCTACTCAGAACAAGTTTTACAAAATTTTCCATATATGCCATCTCAAGATCTATCAAACCCTAAGTACATATCAATCTATATCATATCCTAATCTTGTGTTGGACCATCAAAATCAAGCCTCCTCGAAGAATTTAGTTGCTCTAAAGTTTCCTGCACAATAACATTTCAAACCACAAATTAGATTAATTGTGTGAATGGTTGACAAGATAGACTAGAAAATAGAAACTTATATACCATCATTTATAAATTACAAATTTAACATCAAAATCAATATACATGTACTATATTATATCAATAATGCAATTCTTTTTTACCTCAAGTCTTTCTCTCTTTTCAGTAAGATGGTATGCATATGATTGTCCCTTAGAACAATCAGGAGTCCTCGTATAAAGTAATGGTCTCACACTCGTCACAATGCTGAGTCGAGTAGAGGACTATAGCATATCAAATAAAAATTATACAAATTAACATATAATTGTTGACAAATAATCATATCTACTAATCACATATCTACTCCTATCTAAACATAAGTGATCTGCAATATAAAATAAACACATACTTGTTGTGATGCCATGACACTAGATGGTCTCATAGTGGATGAATTAGCTAAGATGGTTCCCTATATAAGAAAATGACAAGAATGTAAATGCACATGCACATATAATTATAATGTCAAGAATAAAAATATATATATACCTGTTGTGCAACTTCATCCAATGGGTCAAACCCAGTCAACAAGGTTGTATAAGAACCAGGTTGCTGCATAAAAAGACAAGATTACATTAGACTATCAATATATGTAGATGTATGTATTTAAACATAATAGATTTCAAAAATTAACATCTAAAATAACAATTTAAATAAATTACCGTATATTGATTCTCTAGGGCAAATGAAATGTCAGTATGTGTAGCCTCGTGCACTTCCGAAATCTGCTCCTTTGTCAACAACTATTAAAAATTCCAACACATAAACATATATTAGTACAAATATCTCTCATATAAAATATGAAAGAATTTACATAAAACACACTATGAAATTACTTTAAGTCTTACATGTCCTCCCATATCGTCCCTGACAGTCGATGTCTCTCCTACAAATGGTCCACTTTGTGCTCTATCAACTCCTACATCTGACATATCATGAATCTCATAGTCAAATGTGTCTATGGAGGCCTTAGTGGACCGTCAGAGGCTCCCAAACATAAATTGTTGCACATCATGCAATGATGAGGCACACAAATATGCCCCAAAGAGGACGATGTACCAGTGGGAGCTGTTGATTTTGTATCAGGGGAGTTGATGCAACAAGTGCACCACCATCATGTTGGGATGTATCAGGTGCAACACCATTGTGATGGGATGCACCGTCAAATGGCTGCACAACATGATGGCTCTGCATGACCAAATGATCACTTAATGAATGTAATGCATAAATGCTCATAGTCCTTGCATCTACAGCAATCTCAGGGTAAGGTAGTGGATTTGAGGCAGAAATAGGCAAAGGAGGATGAATTGGGGTGACTCAGCATGCTCTAGGTCTATACTATGGTATCCCTCTACCAACACCCTGGAAATCTCGCATGTCAAAGTAATTGACATGTTTCCCTAGCACAAAATCAGCATGTAATTTTTGGAGAAAATACTGAGGGACATCAAGATTGTTGTTGGGTGGTTTATCAAAAACCATCCACCAACATCTCCAAAAATTATCTAATATGCCTCTATGGATGCACCATTTAATTGAAAATTTTGGTTTTCGCACATTAACCAGTTGTCTTGTTCTCTGATCGATGAATAACTAGGCTAATTGGGATTTCTCAATATCAAGTGCCTTCACCTCATCAAATGATAACCCATCGGCATAAAATTGTCTTTGTTCCTATCACCACTGTGCAAATCTATTATGTTGAGTTGACAAAGTTTCAACATTTGAAATGATTATTTCCAAAGTGTTTTTCATGTCTGATAGCTCATCAAGTGTCTCATAGATTTGACATACCTTTCTTAATTGATCTAAATTTCTATGAATATACTCCTGTATTGTTGGCACATTTTGATTTGCAAACAACGGTTGTGGTGAAGGAGGATTTGGAGGGTTTTCATTTTCTACAGGATCAAGGTTTTCATTTTGTGTGGGATCAAGGTTTTCATTTTGTGCGGGGTTACGATTTTCATCTTGTGCAAGGTTAGGATTTTCATATTGATCCATTTTAAACTTGTTAATTGATAAAAAAAAATCAAAATTAACAATGATTTTAATGCAATAAAAAATCTATCAAATTTACCCTATTTTTGACTAAAATTCAAAAAAAACAATGCAAAATTAATATAAATTGAATAAAATTTGAAAAATCCAAACATACCTTAGAAATTTGATAGATTTTGAGCAAATTGACCTCTGGTGAATGGATATCTGAGTTGCAGACTAGAAAAACCCATGCACAAAGAGATAAAATAAGCGCTCGGGTTTTTCTTTTTTGATTTATAACACAGGAAATGGATATCCATTTTAAAACGGATATCCATTTCCTTATTTGTATTTTTTTAAATATGGTTGGGTCTGAGACCCGACCATATTTAATTGGCGACAACTTTTTTAATATGTATATATATATATATTATATTATAATATAATATACATTATATTATGTATAATATATATTATATTATATTAATTTTAATATTATATATATTATATTATTTATAATATAATATGATATTTTATAATAACATTATATTATATTATATAATATTATATTATATTATATTATATTATATAATATATTATATTATATTATATATATATATGATATTATTTTATATTATATATTATATATATTATATTATATTATATTATAATATATATAGAATATATATTATATTATAATACATATATTATATAATAATATTATATAATATGAGCTCTTAGGTTTTTTTTTTAAATTATAACACAGAAAATGGATATTCGTTTTATAATGAATATCTGTTGTAAAATGGATATCCATTTTGTGTTTTATATTTTTTTAATATATGGTCAGCATTTTTTTTCAAATTTATAATATGAAAATATAATATATATTATATATTATATTATAGTATAATATACATTATGGGCAGGGGCCCTAGCTTGGTTGGCTAAGTAATTCTGTTGCGGCTCTGCTAGTCACGAGTTCTAGTCTCCCCACCTCGAATGGGAGGTGGTCGTACCAACGCCGTCGGTCACGCGTAAAAGTTTACCAATGCAGTTTACAGGGGGTCGTGCTACCCGATTCTTGCAGTCTAAATATATATATATATAATATACATTATATTATGTATAATATGTATAATATATATTATATTATAATATAATATAATATTTTATAATAATATTATATAATATTATATTATATTATATAATATAATAATATAATATTATATAATACTATAATATTATATAATAATATTATATAATCATAAAATTTAATAAATTTAATATTATATAAATATTATAATAAAATATAATATTATAATATATTAAATATATTATGATATAATATTAAAATAACAAATATTAGTATAATGTTTTTTAATTTAATCTGTATATGATAAATATATTAAAAAATTAGTATAATATATAAAATAAAATAATTTTTTTTAATTTAATCTATATATGATAAATATATTAAAAAATTATTATAACATATAAAATAAAATAATTGGTCAGGGCCAGACCTGACGGAATTATAAACTCTAAGTTAAACTAAACGGATATCCATTTAGAATCGGATATCCATTTTAAAATGGATATTGTACTTGGGCCTGCAAAAAGTCAAAGGAGTGAATTTCGCATTGTTGGGTTTGTTATAACGCCTTTTTTTCACATCGCCACTTTTTGGACCACCATGATCTTGCATAGACCCGCATATGCGAGTCAACCTATTAGTAGGTCATCTGCATCCCAATCATGTTCATTTTATACCGAAGGTAGACAACTAGCCAAAGGGACAGCGACAAATGCACTACTAGGACAAGGAGCTATTTAACTCTTGCCCCCACCAAGTGCAAGACAAGAGTGAGCCAAGATAGGTAATGGGAATGAGCTCCTTGCTTTTTGAAATGTTTTGCAATACATGTATAACATGTAATAGTGAGAGTAGAAATACCCTACAACCATTGCATGGCAAGGAGCAAAAGGGTTATGCTTTAAGGAACTATCTCTATGATATCAAACTTTTTAAATATATGTTTTTAATCACGACAATCATCAGTACTATTCCCAAGAAATCTATGATATCAACAATGTGGAACATTTGCGTCTTTAGGATATAGTTTTAGCTTTTTTCTCATGTGTGGTAATGTTATAAGTCCTTGGTTTACAAGTATTTGTAAAGTTCTTTCAATGGCAAATGGTGGACAAGGGAATTTTAGTTTCTTTAGTTTGAAAGACCTTCATGGCTTGCTAGATTCACCAACTTCCTGAGTTGACTTTTGAGGAGGAGGACCTAAGACAATCCTATCTTCCATGTCATTGTTACAAGGCATGGGTTGTTCTTTAGGGAGGATATGCATATCGAGAGGAGGCTCTTGATATCCTAACCCTTTAGTATCTTCAATTGGTATTTTCTCCAAGAATTGATGAATTTCATGTTCACTTGTTGTATCACATCCTTATTTACTCAAAATCATGAATCCTTTTCCATGTGTCTCTTCTAGGTTAATGGGAGTGTTTGTCACTTTGTTAACATAGAATGGTTTCAAGATTTTTTTCTTCTTTAAAGGAACTAGGTTCACCTATTGTAGGAAACTTCATTTCAACTCTTATCTCAATTTTAGGATGTAAGTAACCAAACATCTCAAATGGTGGCGTTATGGGGGGTGTTGGTTGTTTCATTGATGGATAAAAGGATGTATTATCTTCAAGGTTGTTAAATCATTTAGGAATTTATCCATGTTGTCATCATCTTCTCCAATGATGTAAACATCACAAGGGGGACATACATTAGGAGTTGAGTGAGCATGAGTAAGTTCAATTTCATTAGGGTCATTACCAAAAGCACAACTTGACACATCTACTAAGGGCTTCAAGGACTTCCAAAGCTTACCAAAACACATAACCATGATGAAATGCAATGCAAGAACTTAGAGTAAAAGTTCTAAATGAAAATTTGAGATTATGCAATGTACTTAATGAAGCAAATGAAGGTATATACAATGAAATGGATAAAACAGAAACACTACAAACTGAAACAGAAAGTTATCAACAACAAACAAAACTCAAAAATGGAGTTTTGAATTCTGGAAAATGTAGTTTAAAATTTGCACTGGAACTAAATCACCCAGAGGGGCGTACGAGTCCTAGTGAGGGTTTTTTTCACAATTTTCAAAAAAAATCAAGTGATTTTTATTCTTTTTAGTTTGTATGATCTATAGACTAAATGAACATATAATTTTTAGATGATTTTCAATGATTTGAGATGCAAAAATGCAACCTATATGCACTTTCACTAATGCAATACTTAGAAACCCTAGAATGCCAATTAAATAATGCAAATCCTAATGTAAAGTTAATGCAAGCAAGATCTAGGATGATGATGCACTCCAAATAAGAATTAGGATGTTCTAAATGTAGGTTCACCAAAATGAAAGGTTGAATTTTGTTTGCTTCTATGCTTGGGAAATAGAATAACAATCTTCACACTCTCTCATTTAAGGAAAAACCTAGAGATCTTGATCTAAAGTATGCAAAGGAGAGAGAGATCTTGCAATAGGGTTGTCCTAGGGTCTAATTGTAAACTAAAGAGGGGTTCACCACCAAGCTAGGGCTTGGAAAGCCTAATGAAATGCAAGACCTAATTCTCAAACCTAATACAATGCAATCTTTCACTAAATGACCTAGAAAAGCATGTAAAAAAGAATAGAAAACTAAGAGATGAAAGGTGTGCACTTGGAAACCTGAAGAAAACTTGATGAAGCTCTAAAATTTTGAAAGCACTGATTTTAATGTTGATTGGGACTCATACGCCAAACTGGGCGATTTAGTCCCTGATCAGGGTTTCTGGGCAGGAACTGGTTTCTAGCAGTGTAGATTATGGATCTACAAAAATTTGGAAATTGACCTATACAAGGACTCATTTGCTAGAAGTGGCGTATCAATATAGTTAGGGTTTTCTAGAAATTCAAATTATGGTTCTGCTCTTTAATGTATGCTTTATCCTTTCCAATTGATTTATGGATCTGAAACCCTGATTTGTAACCTGTAGATGTCTTCCAATGATCTCCAATGCAAGGTGACAACTTTGATAACTTTGAACACTTTGAAAACTTTCTCCAAACTTTCTCTTCAATGTTTCTTCAACCTAAACCTACAAATCACACACTAAAGAGAGGTAAAAATGTTGTTTTGTTAGTGGAAAGGGGTTTGCCTTGGTCAAACCCTGTTTTGGTAATCAAACCTTGAAATAAAATGAAATAAGAATGGAGGATGATGAATGAACAACATGCAATGTTACAATTCACCAAACCCTAGCAATAAAGTGTTGCAAACATGTATGAAGTGGATCCAATGGATGTGGATCTTGACTCTTGCTTGAATGTGATAGATATTGAATTGAATGCTAGCTTGAATCATGAAACCCTAAATCGCAATTGTTAGCTCAAAAACAAACATGATGCATGATGACTTTGATATGATGCTTGATACTTGAATAATGCTCTAAAATGTTTGTTAATCTTCCCTTGAATGCTCTTGATTTCTCTCGTAAACACTTGAATGCTCTTGTAAACACAAATTCACTATATGCATGAATACTTGAATGCTTGGGGTGAAAATGAGTGAAATAACCTTGTATTTATACTTGTTTGTGCCTAATTTTCTAAAATTACAATAATACAAGCCAACATCAGATCGAGGAGGATAAAATCCTGCCAAGAATTTGAATTAATTTTAGTTTTGGGCCACACAAGACTCATACACCAGAAGTGGCATATGAGTCCCATTAGGCATTAATTATGGGACCATTTTTAAAAATGCTTAGAAAGGTGTGAAATCCATATTGGGACCCAAAAACCTAGGTGGGATTCATATTCCCAAGGTGGCGTATGAGTCCCAGATCACTAAATCTGGGCCACACAACCTAAAAACATCTAAATTATGATTGGATGTTGATTTATGTCGGGATCATCCTCGAAAAAATGCATTAAATGAGGCTTTGGATGCAAAATAAGGCCAATTAAAGCATAAAGAAGCCCAACTATTAATGACAACCTTAGAAAAGTGTGAAAGTGTGTTACAACACATTACAATACCTTAAATATAAGGTATGATTAGATTTATTTAGTTTATAAGGGCCCAAGACCTAATGTGAGTGTCTTAAACACATTACAACACTAAGTCAAGGCAACATTAAGCTCAATTTTATAAGGAGGGCCCAAACAAGTGTGAAAATGTCACAGACAACATTTTTCAACACTAGATTTATATAATTAAATTAAATTATATATAATATAATTATATTTATTATATATATATTATTAAATATATTATATTAGTACTATATATATTATTATATATAAATTATAGTATTATATATTATATTTTGTAATAAAATTTATTAAATATAAATATAAAATTGTTATAATTAACAATTAATATACTTTTATATAGTACAAATTAAATTAACATAAAAAATATAATAGTTTAACAAACCTTCGGAAAGAGAGCAAGAGAGAGAGAAATGAGGAAAAATAAAGAGAGATAGAGGGGGAGAAATTTATATATAGAAGTGTATATATAAAGATAGAGAAAGAGAGAAAGAGAGAATTAGATAGATAACTAGTGAGAGAGAGAGAGAGGTAGAAAGATAAAGAGGGATAAAGGTAGAGAGATAAAGAGGGATAGAGATATATATAGAAAGAGAGATATAGATGGAGACAAAGATTGAAAGAGAGAGGAATAGATAAAGAGATAGAACATGAGAGAAAAATATAATAGATACAAATGGAAAGAGAGATAGAGAAAAGAGAATGAATTTGTATTAGTTGTTTCATGCCAACAATCCAAGGATGGCATGTTTCCTTGGGGATCCATGCTCAAGGTAGCTTGATAATTTATTAAGGATATAGATGTAGAGAGATAAAGATATGTAAAAAGTGAGATATAGATGGAGATAGAGATTGAAAGAGAGATGAATATATAAAGAGATAGAACATGAGAGAAAAATATAATAGATACAAATGGAAAGAGAGATAGAGAAAAAGATAATGAATTTGTATTAGTTGTTTCATGCCAACAATCCAAGGATGACATGTTTCCTTGGGGATTCATGCTCAAGGTAGCTTGATATTTGATTAAGGATATAGATGTAGAGAGATAAATATATATAAAAATTGAGATAGAGATGGAGATAGAGATTGAAAGAGAGATGAATAGATAAAGAGAGATAGAACATGAGAGAGAGAAATATAAGAGAAAAAAAAAAGGGAAAGAGAGATAGAGAAAAGAGAATAAATTTTTATTAGTTTTTTCATGCCAATAATCCAAGGGTTGCATGTGTCCTTACAAATTTATGCTCAAGGTAGCTTTCATTTGATTAAGGGTGTGATAATTCACCTTTGAGACCTCTTCAATGTACCCATTGCACACTTAAGGAGACAAACCTATAGAGAGCAAGAGAGAAAAGAGAGAAATAGAAAAGGGAGGGGGAGTTAGAAATAAGATATAGAGAGGTGTAGAGGAAATAAAGAGAAAGAGAGAAAGAGAGAGGGAGAGAGAGGGAGAAAGGTGAGATGGAGGAGAAAGAGAGGAAAATAGAAAAAGAGAGGAAAAAATATAGAAATAAAGGGATTGAGAGAGGAATGGGGAGACACAAAATAAGAGAAGAGAGAAACAAATATATAGAGATAGAGATAGAGGGAGACACATAGAGATAAATAGAAATTGAGAGACAAAGGGGGAGATAAAGAGATATATAGAGAGATATGGGTATAGATATAGAGGAATAAAGAGGGAGAGAGAAATAGGTAGAGATAGATAAAAATAGAGAAAGGAAAAGAGAGAGGAGAGAAACATAGATAGCGATAAAGTCACATAAAGAGAGGGAGATTGAGACAAAGAGAAATATCTCGGTAGTCAAAGATATATATAAAAGTGGAGAGATTGAGGGATAAAGAGGGAGTGGGAGAGAGAAGGAAAGATAAATAGTGGTGGAGAGATTGAGGGATAAAGAGGGAGTTGGAGAGAGAGGGAAAGATAAATAGTGATAGAAAAAGAGAGTAAGGGAGAGAGATATGGAGAGGGAAAGAGAGAGGAAAAGAGAGAAATATCTGAGATAGAGGAAGAGAGTAGGGAAGAAAGAGATGGAGAGAAATAAGAGAGAGGAAGAGAGACATAGAGAGATAATGAGAAATATAGATATATATATAGGGCTAAATTACTCTCTATGTATCTCACCCCCAATTCTCTCTCTCCTCCCTCTTCTCTCTCCCTCCTCTACCTATCTATCTATCTCTTTCCCCTCTCTTCTCTCTCTCCCTCTCTCCCCCTTTTCTCTATCTCTCCATCCTCTACCTATCTCTCTCCCTTTAGCTCCCTCCCTCTTTCTATCTCCCCCCTCTATATCTCTCCCCATATCTCCCTCCCTTGCTCCCTCCCTATTCCCGTATATCTATCTCTTTATCTCTACCTCTCTCTCCCTTTCTCTTCCCATATATCTCTATCTCTTCCTATTTCTCTCTCCCTCTCTCAATCTCCCCCTATTTCTCTCTCCCTCTCTATTTATCTATCACTACTTCCCTCAATTTATTTATCTCACCATCTAAATCTCTCTATCTCTCCCTCTCCATCTGTCTCTCTATCTCTCCCCCTCTATCTTGTTATATCTCTCTATCTTTATCTCTCCTCTACTTTTATCTCTCTTCTACTTTTATCTCTCTATCTATTTTTCTCCCTCTTCCTCTCTCATCTTATCTTGATCTCGACCTCTATTTTCCTCTCCCCCTCTATCTCTAAACATGTATCCCTCTCTTTATACATCTATATCTCTCCCTCTTCCTAGACCTCTATTTATATCTCTTTGCCTCTCTATCTCTATCTCATTATCTCTCCATCTCTCTCTACCCCTGTATCTCTCCATCTCTCTCTCCTCCTATATCTCTCCCTCTCTCTACCTCTCTCTCTATACCACTTCACATCTCTATCTTTATCTTTTTATCTCTCTCTCTTCCTCTCTATATATTTATCTCTTCCATGATCTCTATCTATCCCTCTCCCCTCCCTCTCTTTCTCTCTCCCTCTCTCTCTAAATATTAGTCTCAACCTCCATCTTCCTCTCTATATTTATCTCCTTACCTCTAGATCTCTCTCTCACTCACTCTTCCTCCCCCTTGTGGCAACGGAAAAAGTACACCTTTTCCTTGCTTAATTTGGGAAAAATTAATGACAAATTGGACTTGATATCGCATCGATCTAGTGTTGTGAGGTGTTTTTCACATCCGCAAAAGGTTTTGGGCCCTTTTAAAGCTAAATAAACCTAAATTTTCCTCAATTTAGTGTTGTGAAGTGTATATATTGACACCTTAATATTAAATTTAGGAGGCTTGTAAATTAAGTGGACCTAATCTAATGTTGTAATGTGTTCTACACATTCAAATGGGATTTAGGGCCCTTCTAAGCTAAATAGACCTCATTTTTCCTTAATTTAATATTGTAAAGTGTATTTATTTACACTTTCACATTGATTTTTGGGCCCTCTTGAATTTATAACCTCAATATCATCATTAATATTGTGCATCCCAAGGCATATTTTAATCAAAATCTTGACAGAGACATCAAATAAACTTAATTTCTCATCACCTCGACACTTTCTCTCTCCACAAAGGCCCTGTGGGACCCATATGCCAAAAGTGGCGAATGAGTCCCATTTGGCTCCTTTTTGAGTTTTAAGAAGGAAATTTTGGGTTTTAAGTTCAAATTTTATGACGGCCTGTAGGATCTAAGTTACGGGATATTAGATGGATTGCCTATATAAATTATGAGGTCTTAAATCATTATTTCATTAAGCATTCATGATATCAAGTAAAGCACTCAAGAGTTAGGAATTCTAAGACTTCACAAGATCATCAAGAAAGTAGTCAAGATCATTTCTAAGGCATTCAAGGGCAGAATTCTCCATCAATTGTTGCAGCAATTCAAGATCCATCAGCATGTCAAGGTTATCAAGCATCAAACATGTTATTGAGCTAGTGTTATGATGTAGCATTGAAGATCAAAGATCAAGCATTGTTCTACACCTATTGTCAAGGTCAAGATCTACATCCTTCATAGCCATTTCATGTTGAGTTGCAAATTTACAAGACATCATTCAAGGTATTACTGTCTATGATTCATGTTCTTTGTTTCATTTTTCATGCCTTCATTTCATTATCTCATCATTTGGTTTATTTACCTACAAGGGGTTTGACCAAGGCAAACCCCTATTCCCTAACAATCAACACATTTTCTCTCTCTTTGTGTGATTGCAGATGTAGGTGCTTTGAAGACTTAAACATCCTTTGAAGATTAGGTTGCAAGGTTGAGAGAAGTTGTCAAGCCATCACAAGGTTGTCATCTTCACAAAAAGTCACCTATAGGTCTGAAATCAATAGTTTTGAATCCAAAAATCAGAAAAGAGGTGTTAAAGTATAGATGTGAACTTTGAATTCCCAAAAAAGCGAAACGGGACTAATTCGCCAGAAGTGGCTAATGAGTCCCACTACAGATGTTTTTCAATATTTTTGCATATTCAGATACCCTTTTTGTAGAAACCTATTCCTGTGTAAAAACCTAGATCTGGGAATGATTCTCCCAGACTGGTGTATGAGTCTGGGCAGTAGGCCAAAATTTTAGGATTTTTAGTTTTTCAGAGCTTATTCCTGCCTTCTCCAAGTTTCCAAGTGCACACTTCTGATTTTACAGTTTTCTATTCTAATTTCCATGCATTTTTATGTCATTTAGTGAAGCATTGCATCCTATTAGGGTTAAGCATTACAACTTGCATTTCATTTGTCTTTCCAAGCCCTAGCTTGGTGGTGAACCCCTCTTCAATCGCTAATCATACCCTAGGACAGCCCTATTGCTAGATCTCTTTCTCCTTTTCATTGAGATCTCTAGGGCATCCTTGAATGTGGAGTATAGAAAGCTTGTTGCCCTAGGTCCTAAAACCCTTGGGGTGACAATTTTCTTATGCCCCTATCTATCCTTCTCTCTCCCTCTCTCCCTATTACAGACATAATATGGTCATGTTGCTAATGGAGCCTAATTATCTTCTTAATTCAAAGGTTTTGTTTTAGTTGTGTTTGGATCCCTGTAAGTGGATGCATAGTTGATTTGAAGCTATCACTTCTCCATTGAGACCTTTGTTGCACAAACAACATCATTTGATAAATGCCCTGTCAAATTGACCTCATGTACTTCACAAATGTATCCCAAAAAAAAGACCAAAATTTCCCCTAATAAACCTTCCACACCTATTCGACGTATCCATCGCACACCAAAGTATGATTGCTAATTATTTAAATGTTGCATGATGGATAAGATTTATACTCTTATAAGCACTATTACACAAGAGTTATTCAAACATAAAATTGTTTAATTTTGATACTTTATCTCAAATTTGAAAATTAATATTTTTTAAAGAGCAGTTATAAAATGATAGAGTTCACCACTTTCAGATTCATAAAACATTTCTATATAAATTAGAATTAAGATAACCATTAAACCTCATCATATAGGATTTCGAAAACATAGTTTGGAGCTTTAAAATATTGAAGCATCACAATTCGTACCTTCACGTGTTATCGCGTGTATAATGTTTATGAAACTTCCAAAGTTTGACTGCTGACAAAGAATCCATCAACAATAGAAAAGGTTGGCTCGTCGAGGTGGTAGTTGGCTACATTTTAAGTCATTTCACACCGCCCATGTGTATGTTTATAGTCGGCGAGCGCTGACATTAGACCCATACCAACGACTTGCAATTTACGTTGACCGTATGCGTCCATAAACGAGTTTATATAAGCGTCCGTGGCCTCCTTTATCACCACAATATATTTCAACTCTAAAATTCCTAGGCCTTGTAAGGAAGATCCAACACTCGGCCTTCTCTGTTAGGTGGTGTGTGGAAGCGTATGGATTCCACACAGATGGAAATTCCTTCGTATTTCGTGTGCCCGATATCGATGCAGCTGATGAAAGACCCCGTCACGCTCTGCAACGGTGCGACCTACGACCGACACAGTATTGAGAAGTGGATGTATACCATGGGCAACAAGACCTGCCCTCTCACAAGACACCCCCTTCACAATACTGAGCTCACACCCAACCACACACTACGGCGCCTCATCCAACAGTGGTGCGTCCTCAACTCCTCCGCGGGCGTCCAACGGATCTCCACGCCCCGGCCGCCCCTCGACGCAGATCACCTCAATAAATTACTCCTAGACATGGAGTCATTTCAAGTGAAGGCGTTTAAGAAGCTCAGATCTGTGGCCGGTGCGAGCGAGAGCAATCGACAGTTCATTGCTTCCTCTGCCGCACCGGCTGCCCTAATCTCTGTCATTGAAAGCTATTCCGCAGAAAGGTATGAAGAGGTTTGCTGCTACGAAGTTGCGGCGGCCTGCGAGGAAGCCTTGGGAATTCTTTATTCTCTTCCGTTGCTGGACGAGACGCTGGATTCGGTTGCCACAAGCAAGTGCCTAGCCTCTCTGGCCTCCATTCTTAAGAGAGGCACCTCCAACGCACGGTTTCATGCCGCCCTGCTCTTACAGATGCTTTCAAGGAAAGGCCTGGAGCGGCTTGCTATGAACGCCAACGGTGAGTTAATCGAAGGGCTGCTGGAGCTGTTGACGGAGGAGGTGTGTCACAAGGCTACCGTGGCCGCCCTTGAAATTCTGACCACACTCGCCTCCAACAGCCGGCGCAGCAGAATGAACGCCATCGAGGCTGGGGCAGTCTCCGTGTTGATCGAATTGCTTCCCGATCAGACTACCGAGAAAAAAGGCAGCTGCGAG
This sequence comes from Sequoia sempervirens, assembly GCA_007258455.2. Lineage (NCBI taxonomy): Eukaryota > Viridiplantae > Streptophyta > Pinopsida > Cupressales > Cupressaceae > Sequoia > Sequoia sempervirens. Next base: position 8,445,596 of record VDFB02047397.1, read on the forward strand.
AGGATGTTATGTCTTCTCGACGTGTTGTGCGAATGTGCAGAAGGAAGGGCTGCCGTGGCCGACCACGCAATGGGCATCCCCGCAGTCTCTAAGAAAATAATGAGAGTCTCCAATTTGGCAACGGAAAAAGGCGTTCGGATCCTGTGGTTGCTTTGTAAATTCTCTCCTTCTAAGCGAGTATTGGATGAAATGTTGCAGATTGGTGCAGTCACCAAACTGTCCATGCTCTTGCACAGCACATGCGCGGCCAAGACCAAGAGTAAGGTAAAAGATGTGCTCAGAGTGTATTGTAACTGCTGGAAAAGCAGATCTTGCATTTACTACGTAAATCTTTCAGAATAAATAAGATACCGCTATTCACTGTGGAAACATCTTCTATGATTCAAGATAGCAGACAATAGATAGCAGATAGTAGACAAACTAAAACCACTGTGGTGGAAATAGAGCGTAAGTGCTATTCTTGAAAGTCATTGAATATTCGTGCAAGGCAAAAACTTCCCTTGCATTTTCAGCCTTCCTATACACAAATCAGACGGAAACGATCGTGGAAATGAGTTTCTTGAAGCTTTCTTGCCTGCTGGGGACTGGAAAGTAGTTTACTGTAATTTGATTAAAACTTACTCTCTCTTACCCTATTCAAAGGACCAATGCAGCAGCTTAGCTATGTTTAGATCAAAGTCAGAGAATTTTTAGGGCCACGTGTTCCATGATTTCGTTATTTTAATGATAATTATCAAATTATCGTTGAAAAGATATGACTGTTCTCTAGTTACTAAATCCTTCATGTAAATCTAAGAAGAAAACTAAAAAAGAGGGAATATGAAATGGGTCTTCAATAAAATGTATGATTATATGGTAAATTTGTGAATTTTAAAGTATATTTATTTTATTTATTTATTTTTTATATTAAATTATATATTTTTTTTTTTTTTTAAAATCAGAATCATTAGCTTTAAAAAATAAGTAATTATATTGTTAAAGATAAGAAAAATATATTTGAAATAAATATGAAAAATTGGATTAAAATAATATATTTTTAAAATTGAATCAAGTTATTTTTATATATAGAAAAGATAACAAATTAGGAGATTAATTAACAAAGTCATAATAGACATTAATTAAGAGAAAACCTATTGAACCATTAACAACAAACAAATGTGAAGGTAACATTACTCTTCAATAATAGATGTAGTACGTCGTAACATTAGCACAACTATTTTTTCTTATTTTCAATGAGTATATTCTTTTTTATTAAGTTTCAAAATAAACACATCTTAAAACCATAAAAGTGAGATTGCTCCTCCTCATTTTGAGAAAAGTAATTAAAAAAATCAATGTGTTCAAAATGAAACATAGAATGTAAAAATTTATTTGCAAAAAAAAATTAGATGAATTGATCAAAAATTAGGTATAAAAAATTATGCATGTGTTTCGAGAAAAAAATAAAGACACTATTAAATGTAATTAAATATTAAAACCTTAATATGCTTGCATTTTGGAAAGTAATAGATGATTAGAAAGCTAAGATGAAGCTTGACATCATAATGGTATTTTTTGAAATAGTGTTTTAAAATATACAAACTTGATGGAAAGCACATTCAAGATTTGTATAAACTTTTATATATTTTACAAAATATGGATTTGGGTAAGCAATAAAAAAAACCAACCCTTCAACTTGGGGTTGGTAATTCCCAAGTGGAAGCAAAGTATGCACATCTTAAAACACAACCACAATATGTTTCATATGAAAAACAACAATAACAAATTTAGCAAAAGGAAAAGGAAAATGCTTGTGATTTTGGTCCCACAAACTATTTTCTACACATTTTCAACAAAATGAATGATTAATTTTATTCTTTTAAGAAATTTGATATAGTTGTTTGATAATTGAGCTCTTTTTATCTTTCTCATATTCCTAGGATATTGATAGAACTTTATTTTTGTGTTGTTTATTTTTTATTGGGCATATAGCAAATTGACCGCGAGTAATTCGCCGATGGAAAATTCACCGCCAACAATTCACCATGGCAAAATTCACCGTTATGACAATTCACCACGCGAAAAATTAATTGCATAAATTTTTGGCGGTTAATTTTCCATGGCAGTGAATTACTAGTGGCAGTGAATTTTCCCGCAGTGAATGGTTGATGGTGAATTTTCCCTTGGTGAATTGTTGGCAGTGAATTTTCCTAAAGCCTTTTTATTGATATAGAAATCATTATTTTATTTCTTTAAGAAATTTATTGCAATATTTTCACAATTGAGATTTTTTTTGTTTCTTATATACCACTCAATGAAATCTATTGTACTCAAAGAAACCATTTCAACAAGTTAATAGAGCTCAACCTTGTTTTTTTGTTATTTCATAAGCTAATTATCAATAGGTTGTCACATCTAGTGGGCATCAAATGCATCAAAATGCAATATGCATACCTCCCTTTGAATTTCATTCTTAGCTTTAGTATACTTTGAGAACATTGAATAAGATTATATTTATTTTTTGAGTAGAACTTATTTCTTCATGTAATTTTTATATCCTACTATAAAGAAATCATATCTCTTATAATCGTGGAATGCAAAATAAGATGAGTCAATTTTTTTTTTCAAATTCAATTAATTGCTATGTTGTACTTAGTAAACATTTGCATTCAAAATGAAAAGCTTAGCACTACAAAGCCACTCCACCAAGAAAACAACCACCCCTATGAATGAACTCAAAGAAAAGTCAAACCTCTAACAATACAAGTTGAAGAATAATTATTTATTAATGATTTAATTATGAGTGATAAATAAGACTTATATTCTCATGAACGTTGTTATCCATTAGTTATTCAAACATAATTATTTAATTTTTGATAAATTTTCTCAAATTAACAAGTTAATAATTTTTTAAGACCTCTTATAAAATTCTAAAGTTCACCATTTTAAAATTTATAAAACTGATATAGAAGCCATCCACCAAAGTTCAAACCCTCAGAGGCACAGTCGGGCCATGTTTGACCCTTGGATGACTTTGACAAACTAGATCCCCTACATCTGACTACTTAGTCGAATGTGACTTTTAATTTAGATGTATGCTTCATCAAATTATTGTAATCTACTATATAAAGATAAAAATATTGATATCTATGTAATCCACTATATAAAAATTTATAAAACATTTGTATATAAATTAAAATTAAGATAACCATTAAACTTCTTTATATAAAATTAAAAAAACCATAATTTACAACTTTAAAATATTAAAACATTATAATTTATACCTTCACATAACCACTAAACCTCTTTATATTGTGCTGAGATTTCTGCCTTTTTTGGATAAAATGTGTGCCACTAAACTCTTTATATGGAATTTGGAAAACATAATTTGCTTCTTTAAAATATTGAAGCATTACAATTCGTACCTTCACGTTTCTCACGTGTCTAAAAGAATTTTCATAACGTTTATGAAACCTTCAAACCTTGACTGGCAACAAAGAATCCATCACCCAAAAAACGTTGGCCCGTCGAGGTCATTGGTTGCATTAGACTGTCACTGCCCTCATTACACCGAAGGCGTATCCTATTTGAAAAGGACGAACCTAAAATTGCCCATCAATGGTTTGATCTAAACCTGCCGACTATTAAACGAATCTCGGTCTTTTATCATTTTTCGCTATTTTTCCATTTCCTTTGTGAGTGTCGTTTCGTTTTCCGGTTCCGTCTTCTGTCGTTCATCGGCTTTTTTTTAACCGACGCTAGAATCTCATATTTTTTCCGGAGGAAAGCGTAAATTTTATTCTGCGGCTCTCTCTTTTTTTGGTTTTTCCGGTCATAAACAAATGCAACGTATTATCCCGGTCAACACAAGGAAAAGGGATGATTGTATTTATCATCCTCGCTGGTATTGAGCTTTCTGCAACTCAAAATAAGGTTTTTACTAGGGTTTTAGAGTATGTTTATTAAAATGAAAATTACTACCAATATTAATAGTGAACGCATTTAGGTTTTTAAGAATTTATTTAATAACGTAATTAATATATTTAATTTATATTTATTATATTTAAATTAGCATAAATTTTTTAAAAAAAAATTAAAAAATTTGATTATATTTTAATTTAAAATTTAACTTATATTTTAGTTAATATAATATTTGATTGATACTTTGTTTAAGGTAAAATTTGATTTATATATATTTTTTTAATATAAAATTTGGTTTTAGGAAAATTCATTGCCAGCAATTCATCTGACCACGCCAACAATTCACCGTCATGGAAAATTCACTGACTCATAATTCACCACCAAGTAAAATTCACTGCCAACAATTCACCAATATTTTTTAATTATAATTAATATTATATATAAATTTATAAAATTTGATTTATAAGTTATTATATGAAATGTGGATTATATTTTAATCATAAAAAATAAATTATAAATAATTTAATTATACTTAATATGATATATTATATTTTTAAATAAAACTATTAATTACTTAAAATGATTAAAATTTATAATTAATAATTCTTATAATTTTATATAGTATAAAAATAGATCAAAATTTATCTTAATTGACTTTCCACACTTCTTCGGCGTACCCATTGCACACTAAGGTGTGATTGCTAGTTTATGTTTATTGTGGGCGAGCACGTTGATGTTAGACCCATACAAGCAACCTAAGCTGACCTCCTCTATCCACGAATTTATACAAGCGTATGTGTCCTCCTCTATCACCACAATGCATTATTTCAATTCCACAATTCCTTGACCTTGTAAAGAAAATCCAACACTCGGTCATCTCTGTTAGGTGGTGTGTGGAAGCGGTCGGGCTTAACCGGCACACTCTAAGCATTGACCTGCCTAGGTGGCCAGGCCCGTGGGCCCCATTAACCTGACATTTCCATTTCTTGTTTCCGTTTTCTAAGGATTTTGTTTCGGTAGCCTTTCTCTTTCTCTGTTTGAACATTAGCCATTTTCTTTTCCGTAGCTGTTCATTTTCACCATTAGGTTCATTAACATTTCCCTCATCTCATAGTTATGTAGGTAAAATAGGTTTATTTAAATTTTTTTAAAGAATGTTTATATATGCTTTTTTATATATAAATGCCCCCGTCCATGTTCATTTATTTCTTTCTTTCTTTAAAGGAATAATCAATGATATTTTTTAAAAAAATTATAATTTAAGTTAAAATATAATTAATTTTTTTAATAATTTAATTTAGAATCATTTTTTTTAAGTTTGATAACAAATATTGCAATAAAAAAAATTAATCTTATAAATTTGAAATTATTATTAATGTCTTGTTGATCTCTCTTAAAAATATAAGATAAAATGTAATTGGATAAAATAAATAATTAAATTTGTAAGAGAGATTATTAACATGCAAATATTTGATTTTAAAAATTTAGATTGTGGTAGACATGGTCATCAAAACACACTTTATGGTTGTTAAATAATTTTTTTTTCCAATTACAACAAATTATTGTGGAGAAAAAAACCTCTAATAGTAATATGTAATATACATACTAATAAACAAATAATGAGTGACAAAGTTAAAGGATTTTCATAGAAGTATCACCAACATTCAGTAGAGTAAATTCTATCACTTGAATGTTGTGTTGCCTTTAACTAATCCTCGTTAATATTTTTAGAATGGTTACAATGATGGGGTTTTTATACAATTTATTACTTGTACTACCTTGAGTATAATTGAAATGCTTCATATCTACTCTAGCTTTATCCTATCTTGAGCTACATACCTTAAAAGAAAATTATGAAATCATAATTTGTTTGGTTAATAATTTTTGTATCACTCACATATCTTTGGAAATGATCATTTCTTTTGATAAATTAATAATACCTTCATAATTGTTTCATTTTTATAAATTTGTAAAAAAATATCTTAAAGTATCACAACTGTCAAATTCTTAAAAAGTAGTAATAACACCTAGAGATGTTATCAAATGACCAATAGACAAATATTTATAATCTTCTCAACCAAAGTACTACTTAAAATAACTACCAAAAACCTAAATGTGTAGTATTTGGTTAATGGGATTATATAAATATTTGTGTATATCTACCATTTGATAGCACCTTGAAGTGTTGTCATTGAATGTCAAAAGGGGACTAAAAAAAAAAAATGAAAATCATGTCACAGTGTTAGTCTAAATATAAAAAAATAGGTATAATAAAGGAAGGAAAATCTTTCTAACAAACAATTTCACATGTTTGAGCTCACTAAGAACATGGACTAGTAAATACCTAATTCTACCCTACTTTGTTTCTCTTGTTTCAAATCCTTGAACTTTGCCAATCAATATTTATTTATTAGTATTGTATAGTATACATTACTACTAGATGTTTTTTCCCCTTCAATTATTTATTGTAATTGGAAAAAAAAATCTTTTAATAAACATAACATGTGTTTTAATGACCATCACAATCTAAATTTTTAACTACAAATATATATATATATATATATATATATATATATCATATATATATATATATATATATTTACATATATTATATATATATCCGCCTTCTTTATATAATATATATATATGCTATATATATACTATATATATATTAATAATCTCTTTTACAAATATAATTCTTTGTTTTATCTAATTAAATTTTATCTTATGTTATTAAAATAAATCAAAGACATTAATAATAATTTTTAATTTTTAATCTTGATTACAAAAACTTAATTATAATATTAATTTATACAATTAAAAATTTGAATTACAATATTTTAAATTAAATTATTAAAAATTAATTATATTATAATTTAAATTATAGAATTAAATATTTTTTTAATATCATTAATTATTCTTTTAAAAGAAAAAAATAAAAGACACACACGTAGGGCCTTTTTACATATAAACGGGCATGTATAAAAAAAAATTTAAAGAAAATAAATAGAAGATTTTTTCCATATGAGCTAATGGGAATCTAATTCTACTTAAATAGTTAGTCACAATTTTCAAAATAAAAAATGTGAACTAAGGATGTTAAATGGAACATATGAGCTCGTACTAGTCCACTTGTTGGAGAAACCTTTTTAACGATGGAAACGAACAGCTACGGAAAGCTAACGCTCAAATGGAGGAATCAAAAAGGTTACGGGAACGAAATCCCAAAAACAAATGGAAACGTAAAAATGTTAAAAATAGAAAGAACAGATTAATAGGGCCCACAGGCCTGGCCACCTAAGCAAGTTAGCGCTTAGAGTGTTTTGGTTAAGCCCAGCCTATGGAAGCGCATGGATTCCACATAGATGGAAATCCCTTCATATTTCTTGTGCCCGATATCAATGCAGCTAATGAAAGACCCTGTCACACTCTGCACCGGTGCAACCTACGACCGACACAGTATTGAGAAGTGGATGCATACTATGGGCAACAACACTTGCCCTCTCACAGTGCAACCCCTTCACAACACAGAGCTCACACCCAACCACACACTACGGTGCCTCATCCAATAGTGGTGCATCCTCAACTCCTCCATGACCATCCAACGGATCTCCATGCCCCAGTTTTGGATACCTGCTTGCCCAAGTTGTTTCTCAGTCTCATGTCAATGGGATTGTCCTTCCTAATTCCTCTCGACAACTTGTTAATGGTCATTTTTCCAATGATTTTTTCCTCACTCTTCATGAGGAAGAAGATAAGATCAATCAAGCTTTCCAATGCCTATAAATATTTTGTCAAGCCTCTGGTTCCAACATTCGATGGAGAAAGACCTCTTGTTATAGTTAATCATTTGTGCCCAAACCAAGATAGCTTGATTGTTTCAATTGGAATTGGATTGATCATGGGGAAATCTTTCAATTTTTGGGCACACCTTTTTCCTTTCATGTCAATCCTTCCAAGCTTTAAGAAGTTGTGATTGTGATAACCAAAAATAATCTTCAGTATTGGAATACCAAACCCCTTTCGCTTGCTAGGAATTTCAAATCTATTCTAAGATATTGGTGGCTACTCATGTTATTATTCCTCATGTTGGATCCCTTATATGGCTTCTTATCTAAAGGTTGAAAAGCTCCTTAGATATTTTCTCTAGGCTTCTAGTGATCTGAGCATCAAGGCTTTCATCAGTGGCTTAGGAGGTTTGTTTCCTCCTACATGAATTTGGAGGTCTTGAATTGATTTCAATACATCAACAAGGCATTGCTTTGCACATGTGCTAACTGGATCATTAGGGAGCTCACTAGCAATGAGGCCAAGAAAAATCTTATTCATCATTACATTGGCTCTAGTATTTGTTGTGCATGTTTTGCACACACGCCCCGCCGTATGTAGGGACCCCCTTTTTTTCTCTTACGACAGATTGCTTTGCTCCTGTCTTGTTTTGCGTGCCCCATTTCCAAGCCCAAATTGGTCATGTGCCATCAAACGATCAAATTCCCCTACCCAAATTCACCTGCTTGGGGTATTCGAATATGCGGAGAAATAAAGTCCCCCATCCCCTTTTTGGCTTTTGTCTTGCTTTGGTTGTTTCGGAAACATCCGTGGACCCCTGTCGGTCGGTTCCACATTTTGGCTTTGGGGACAACTTTTTGTGGTGGATTTGGAATGTGTTTGGGGTGTTTCAATGAGCTGCCAAAGGTTTAAGATCAAAGTTTGGTTAAGTTTAGATGGTTTGGAACTTTCCCTCCAGCCCGAATTCCCTTCCTCGCTTGAGTTTGGAAACTTAGTGGACCCCGATAGGCTCGTTTCCGCATTTTTGACTTTTGGGGGTCAACCTTTTTGGGTCTAGGATGTGTTTGAAGTGTGTAAATGAACTGCCAAGGTTTAGATCATCATTCGTTAAGTTTAGATGGTTTCAAACTTTGCCTCGTTCCTTCACTCCTTGAGCGTTTGGAAGGCATCTGGTGGACCCACTTGGCCAAACTCCCGTTTCCTCATTTTTGACTTTGGGGTCACCCTTTTTGGATCTAGGATGTGTTTCATGTGCTTAAATGAACTGCCAAGGTTTCATCAAAGTTTGGTTGAGTTTCAATGGTTTCGAAACTTTTCCTCTGGAATTCCCTTCCTCCTTGGCTGTTTGGAAACATCCGTGGACCCCCGTCGCTCCCGTTTCCTCATTTTTGACTTTGGGGTCTCCCTTTTTTGGATCTAGGATGTGTTTGATGTGTTTAAATGAATTGCCAAGGTTTCATCAAGGTTTGGTTGAGTTTTGATGGTTTCGGAACTTTGCCTCCGGAATTCCCTTCCTCCTTGGCTGTTTGGAAACATCCATGGACCCCCGTCGCTCCCGTTTCCTCATTTTTGACTTTGGGGTCCCCCTTTTTTGGATCTAGGATGTGTTTGATGTGCTTAAATGAACTGATAAGGTTTCGTCAAAGTTTGGTTAAGTTTCGGTGGTTTCAGAGCTTCATCCT
>VDFB02047397.1:8455066-8541138 GCA_007258455.2 Sequoia sempervirens
ATCGAGCTTGTAACAGAAAAGATTCAGTATCTTTTGGAAATGATTTCCTTCGATCGTTGCAACAAAAAATATTTGGGCCATGGCATGTTTCTCATCTAGATGCATCCCTTGCAAATGATGGTAGTGGTCTAAGAATATCCCAAGTAGACAAGTGCCACTTCCCAATGGAGGTAGTTATGACACATGGTAACATATTGCAGCTTGGTGTTCACTCCACTCTTTCTTTTCGATGAAGTCCCCGCAAGGAGACAGGTGGCAGCATGGCGCAACTTGTAGTTCATTCTCCCCTCCCTTTGATGAAAGCTTGTGCTGAGAAGAAACATAGCAGCAATGTTTATTATCAGCACTGTCTGTGGGGTCTGCCAAAATTTTACGTGAAAGGAAGCTACGTGGCATGTGGGTGAGGCCCAACGAGGAAGTGAAGGGAAGTAGTTATAAATAGCCTATGGTGAAGACACGTGGGAGCATAGTGGGAGCTGATAGAAGAGCGAAGGAAGCCTTTTCTACGAGGAGTGCTAGGCAGACATGTGGAAGCAGCCGACAAAGTATAGCAAAAAGAAGGTCAATAAAAGGCTAAGGGAAGCATGTTGAATATATGAGGCAAGGGTCGAAGCTTAGCAAAACACAAAAAACACCCGAAGGGAGCTTGAAGAATTTTACATTCATAGCTTTTGACGACTACCAAGAGCGTTTCACCTACAGAACGAGGAATCCAAAATTTTCTCTAGCTCCCAGACAAGAGTGCCATCCATAGGGTGACAAATTCAGAGTTTAGAAAGAGCTGCCTGTAGGGGCAGTCAGTCGGCCTCGGACGGTCTCGATATGTCACACAAATTCTCTTGTGCTCTACTCAGGTCGAGCATTTCTTTATAAGGAAACACCTTAGGTAAACCGGACCAAGACTCGCATTGGAAAAGCAGTTATGATATCAGATGAATGACGCCCTCAATATCTATCATGGTAGGAGGTTGGCTGAAACTCTCGAAAGCGATTGGGTCCTTCTCCTTCTCTTCAATTTTCTCTGTAATTTGCTCAGCTGTGGCAACCGACTCATCTTCAACAAATGGGGATAGCAGGCCCATCTCAGTTAGCCAAGAGAAATTTTCCCACATGCTATCTGTAGACACGTGAAATTAACATCGTGCACCCAATTCACGTTCATCCGCTCATTAAATAAATCAAACGCAGCAAATCCATTCACTAGGTAAATCAGGACTATTAAATAAATCAACTTGTCTCACATCAACCTTTAATTAAATAAACAAAGCTTTATTTAACTAAATCCCCAAATGCATATTCCATCCCTCTTTGATTTAAATAAATAAATATATTTTAGTAAAAGGGGTCAAACTCACCTAATCATCATTAAGCTAATCTAATCTTGATTAACCTAACCTAACTACCCATCACATCCTCTAGATATTCCCACTTGCAAAAATAAATCCATTTATTGATTTATTAAAATCAGCATTTTCACTCAACATGGCATCTTCCCTCAAATTTGAATTCAAAAGCAAGTTGAAAGGTACATCCAACAAGGCATTTAATAGCTCTTACATGTCCCTTGCACAAGTCAAACTCAACATTAACTCTCATTTCAAATTTGAAATTTCCCCCTCTTGGGCACATTTCCCAAATCTTGCACATGCATCAACCACTCACAAGTTGACAAGTGGCCTCTTTTCATTGGCTTATTTTTTATCCCACATTGCTCCCTCTTGATCACTCTTAGCAATTGAAAATCTATAAATCAAAGGCTTCTTTCTTCATCAAATCCTCCACAACTCCACAATCCTTTATGCAAGGTCATTCTCTTAAACTAAGAACTAATTTTGTCTATTTATCATCTTAGCATTCCATATCATTCTTCATAGCATTTTTCATGGAGCTTAAACAAGGATTGGGAAAGGGCTATTTTCTACAATAGCACCAATCCACTATGAGATAAAGTTGATTCATGTTGTTTGTATGCTCATTTAGTCTTTCTTGTTGTTTTAATATCTTATTTAGCATATCTAACATGTTTCATTATTTCATAGGGATGTTGATTATTAGTTTCATTTTAAAATGCTAACCAAATGAAAATTTTAGCATCCACACTATCCATAGTCTGGTTCAAAGTAGTTGTGCAGGCATTAGTACAAAGGATGGCCGCGTGGCAATGGATGAGTTTATTTGCCATATTGGTAGCAACATTTTGATCCTCGATCTCTACTTTTGCTAAGTTTTCATCAGAGACCATATATAGATTACTTAGCAAACTCTTTGCCTTAGGAACCCTTTCTGTGATGAACTGCGGTAACTGCTCAATTATTTTGTGAACCTCCCTACTCAATTTTGTTGTCGCTAACATGAATTGGAGCATTGGTTGAAGTGTTAGGTAGAAGGAATTAACCTTTTCCCAGTATGAAATATATAGTTATTGAGCTACTGGGATGAGGTCCGACTGAGCAGCAAGGGCCTGGGGAGCATTCCTTAGAAGGGAAATATATGCATCCTTCGAGGCGACATCCTCTATCAATTCTACAATTCTACTATTTGTGGATGCAAGTATTCCCTCAATGTTGCTTAGCTCTTTGGACCAGTTTTCCTTGGCCTAACTCTTGTTTGTTGATTTTGATTCAAGAGGAAGCTTTGTCTCTTGAAGCTCCTTTTCCAATTGGGCCCTTCAGACCTCAAAATTAGCCTCCTTCTCTTGCATCTTTTTCTCGAATTGAGCACTATGTTGTTCAAACTCTTTATCTTTTTGTTGTGCCGCCTACTCCACAAAAGTTAAGTGGTTCTGGTAGTCCTGGTTCCTTTTTTGTAGCACATCAACCAGGGTGGGTTCAACAGATTGGAGCCTTGCAAGCTCCTCATGAAGTATGTTTTTCTCTACCTTTGTTGCTTGCGCTTTTTTCTAATAAGCATGCAATATTTTCCTCCATCGCCTTTTCCTTTTCTTGCAAGAACTCAACCCTATCTTTTACAAGCTTCAGCTCCTCTTCTTTCTTTTTTAGTTGGCGACCAGACCTAAGGAAGTCCGTGGTTACCACCCATTGTGTTTCTTCCATGAGTTCTACCTTGTCTTGCTGTCAGGCTGCTCTCAGATCAAGTCCCACAGCATACATGTTGTAATCATCTAGCAACATCTCCCCTTGTGGTTTGACAATGTTCAGGTACATGGTGGTGAAATTGAATGTTTCTTGTGCCTCATTATACACAGTATACACCTTTGGCTTCAACTCCTTTTTTTCATCCTTTGCTTTTCGTTTCTGGATCCTGAGGGCCTGCACTTCCTTTGTAGCATCACCATGTGCTATGAATTGGGATGGCAATTGAACTAGCCCGCCTATAATAGGTGCATCGGGAGGTAAGGAAAAAGGGAACATAAGTGTAGCGGGCCCGTTTGTTTTCCTCTTTGGGAGATTGACAGTCTATGGGGAGAAATTGGGAATTTTCCAAAGTTCAATCTATGAACCGGTAGGAGAACTCATTGGTTGTTGAGGTGATTGTGGGCTCATGGTAGACTCCAATTGTTGGTTGAACTGGGTTGTGCTTGATATGGTAGTAGCAGGAGTGTCAATAGCGGTTGTGCTTGAGGAAAGAGAGGCCATAACAAATTGGGCAACAGTGGAAGGTGTAAGGGTTTGCTGAGGCATTAGAATAAATGGCCTCATTTGGGAGGATGGAGAGAAACCTCCTGCAACCACTGTGGTAGAAACAAAGAAGGCAGGGTCGACACTTGTAGTGATGGGTATTGCACAGACAATAGGGGCTACTAAAGATTGAGAAGTTAGAGAAGAAGAAGCAAACATTACCTGCTAACTAGATGATTGTGGCTCCTAGCTTGCCATGGCCTCCCGGCTTGTTGAGGGTGTTTGCGAACTCTCCCCAACAACTGCTTCTGTGTGTTGTCATTTGGTGAGTAGGGTGTCCCCCAGTGCTTTGGCTTCTGACTGTTGTTGGGTTACTCTTGTCCTTGCGGCAACCTAGGTGAGTGTTTGCAAAGCTCTTGATAGATTCATCCGCACATTTGAAACAAACTAGATAGGCTAGTCTGTTTCCTTTTTCTTTTGTTGAGCGGAGGCCAACAATACTTCAGATTCTTGCTCTTTGGGCTCTTCACCAGAGTCATCACCCTTGTTTGTGCTAGAGTTAGAAGCAGGATGTTCATCATCCCATATCTGATCGAATTGGTCATCTAATGCTATGCTTCCATAATCGGCCTCTGGTTTGCCAATCTCTTGGTGGTATACCCAGAAATCTCTAATTCTTTCCACAGTTCATTCTTCTCCTTTACGCAACTTGTTGAATAGGGTGGCTCCCATTTTTCACTTCTCATCATACACCGCCAAGGGGAAGTATAACTTGTGCCATGGTGGCCTATTGTCCTCTATAAGAATGTGGATCAAATCAACTAGTAGATCATCCAAATATTTTAGCGGGCTCCTCCTCTTCTCCCAATAAGGTCATGGGTTGTGTATTACCTTGAAAAATTCATTTGGTGCATCATTTTCAAGGTTGTAATCCCATTTATCATAAATCATTACCAACTCAAGGTGAGCCAGTTTATCTTCCAGCAGGTCATGCGTCCATTTCTTATTCATGACCACCATTTTGAAGGTTTGCGAACAGATGAAGAATCCCCTCTTTTTAGCCTTCCCTTCGCAAAATTAGTAGTCAATAAGAGATACTTGCTAGAACATTTCAAGGGCTAGCACTTGATTTGTGACACAAGTTGGAAGGTGAAATGGTTCTTCGGTAAAATAGCGTAGTCGGATGAATGTGAAATCCACTCTAAGAAACCAGTCACATTTGGGAGTGAAATTCTACATATATGTAGTTTGCTCCTTGGTGAGTCGGTCAAAACAATCATCCCCCTTCAAAGCTTGCAAAATCGGAGTTAATAATTAATCCAAAAATGCATAATAGTCATAGGTAGTAAAGAGGAGAGGAGTCCATTCAGAAATCGGCTTTCATTTGCCCAAATCATCAAAAATAGACAACTTCTTAAATAAATCAGGGTTATGGTGCAAAAACATGTAAGCAAGGAAGGAAACCTGAACCTTCACTGCGTTGGGTAATCCCTAATTTGCCTTAACATCTCATCAATAATATATTCTGCAAAGTCATACCAAAAAAAGGTATGTTGCTTGCGGAACTGAAACCCCAGAATCAACTAAAATTTGTGTACATCCTTGTCGGTGTCCAAGCTGCAAACAAATTCCAACATTGAGAATGCATCTTGCATGTCCGCGGGGAAGGCGATGAGCGGTTTCAGAATCTTTTGTGGCTTTTGGTGATCTACCTCAAGCCTTTTGGTTTCTGTGTTGTGAAATTCCTGAGCCTTTTTCATGTTTCTCCATACTCTTTCTCCCTTTGCTAGTTTGAATGATTCTACCTCTTCTTGTCTGGAGTCAGGGTTAGGAATGCATAGCATATTCTAGATAGCTTCTGGACAAATATTGACCCTTAATTTCTAACCCTCGACGGTGTTGGTGCATGGGTTGAAATTTTTGATAGCCACATCAACCAGTTCTGGGCAATAATGAACAAATGGGACCATATATTGTGGGAGCCCGTTGTGCCATTGCTTTTAAGACATTGACATCATGTCGGTGGATACCTTCATTCTTCCACAGGCTACCTCCCTCAAATTCTTGAGGTTTTTTACAATGGGATCATGAACATTATCCCACTCCTCCTTGATTCAACTCTAATCCTTGTAATTTTTGGGCTTCTCCAAAGCCCATGTGTTTTCCTATTCTAGCTTCTCTAGTATACCAGACGAAGCATAAGAAATGTTTTCAAAAATGTAGATGACTTTTTCTCTACACATATCATCAAACAAGCTCTATGTTTCTTCTCCCAGTAACTCAACTTGTGTTTTTGTTTGAGAACTCTCTACCATTTCCTTCTCCTATAGATTTTTGCTTAACTCAAATTTTCTGCAATTACCTCAGCTCTGGTTGCATCTAAAATTTATTTTTCTTTGGGCAGCGTTTTCTGAAAAGCATTCACAATACAAAAACCTTTTTCAAGCTACACTTAGCTATTTCCTTCTTTGGGTGGCCAACTATGCTCACCAACTTGCATTAAATTTGGCATGTATTGCCTGTTATTTGTTTGTGTGAAGCAAATTACTTGCCATTTTGAAATGACAAGAATTCATGATAACCCTTGGCAATGATGTACTGCCGACGTGATTTTTCTTGGAAATTGAGCCAGCAATTTGAAGGTAGCTTAGGCATCGTATATCATGGCAATTAATATCCCAAATAGAATGATTATGCCAAAGTATGCAATAAGTACCCAAAAAGATTTGCATCCTCCTTTGAAATTTGAGAAGAGTCTATAGAATGACACCTCAGCATTCGATCGTATGAACTACCATCGGAGTCTACCACTAGCCTGTGCTAATTAATTAGATTCCATTAATCATGTACGCAGCAAATCGTACCTACAGATACAACTAGGTGGGAGTTTCGAGTGAGCCTTGGTGAAAATTTTGAGGTGGTATTTGATTAGCCTCATGTTTATGGTGTGCAAATTACCATGCTTATCCTAGCCATTTCTATAAATAGGTGCTTTGGGTAATAGTGAAATCACACTTAGTAACTTTTAGCATAATAGGTATTAGGTGATTGGCTTAGCTTTCGGTATTGGTAGTTTGCATAGTATTTGCATAGAGTTTAGACTTAGGCGATTAGCATAGGGCTTGTGTCTAACAGTCATATAGAGCTTTGTCACCATGAATACCCCAATTAGGCTCGTCTCTCATAAGTCCCAAATGGATTTTCTGGGCGAGATTTCAACTAGGAACCTTAAGAGGAGGGCCAAAAATAAGCACTCCTTGGCCATCATAGCCATAAAATGGGTTATAGGACGTGATTGCCTTGAATATGAAGATAAGTACAGAGTTGACACTGATGTGTGATCTCACTTTGTCGCATCGATGCTTGACATCAAGATTCCCAAGCCACTCGTTCTTCCCCTAGTAAAAGATATTTTTCCAAAGAAATACTTGAATGGCCTTGGAGAGGTGGTGGAGAATGTTGCATTCGATGGAGGTATTCCAAATGCGAGTGACCTTCATAAGTTTATTGAAGAATACGCGGTCATGTCGTGGTTGTTGCTCCTAAGTAGTTTTCCACTCCAGTTGTAGGAGAGAACATTGTTAGAGGGTTACCCATGCCTGCCACTTCCTCTTCCACTTGTATAACATGGTTCCATTCTACGATATTGACTGGTACACTAACTTCAGGAACCTAGTGTTCCCTCTGCCACTTGCTATTACCCCTATGGATGCTACTACTGGTGAAGACATTGCCTCTAATGATGAAATGGTTCTGGATGCTGCCATTGCTAAAACTCATGCCCATGACTAAATATTTCTCTTCATATGCCTTAAAACTGAAGCTCATTAGTCTTTTTTGTTTGTATATATGTCTGGAAAAGGCCTTATCATATAACATATATGAAAAAGAAAGTAGACTATAGATATATACTTTACCAGCGTGGCCTGAGAGCCATTTTTTTTTTGTAAATACCAAAGCATATATATATATATAATGAAAATATATCTTTATATTTAATCATCTTGTTTCATTTTCCTTTTGATTCTGCAATGTGGGTTTTCCTTTTTTCTGCTTCATGGGTTCTTTTAACTTTCTCTACACTTTGCAATAATGGGTTCCATTCACTTCCACTTAATTGCACTCGAAGAATAAATTATTGAAAGACCGGCTGACAAAAAGAAACAAAGGGAAAAAGGAAAAATCACTATTCACATATTTACATCGGTGGAACAAACCAAAGTTAATTGAATAATTTTAAATGAATTTTATTGAGCGGAATCCCCAATGGCTCATGTTCCATGGTTTCTAATTTGAATGCGTTGTGTTCCTTTCACTGAATTATTCTAAAGGGGCCTTCGTAGAGCCTATCAAACTTTCCATGATGGTCGGGCTTTGCTGCCCTTTCATTAAACTTGAGCACTAGGTCACCATGCTTCAAACCTTGGTCTGAAGCCTTTTTTATCAAACCATCTCTTAACCACCCACTGGCGGTTGGTCATAGCTATCAGGACCTTTTCTCTTTTCTCCTACACTTCCAACAACTCAGCTAGCCGCACTTCTATTACGTCATTTTGCTCTATCTCGAGAGATTTGAGCAATTGCAGTGCCAAATTCTCCATGGAGATAGGAAATAGGGATTCTTTTCCATTTACTAACTCGTACAACAAGGTCTTAGGAGTTATGCGGCCTACCCAGAGTGTCATCTGAAGGCTTTTATGCCATTCTCGCTGGTGCTCTAAAATGATTCTTTTGAGGAGTTGGACTAAATTTTTGTTAGTCGACTCTACCAGGCCATTACCCTGCAGATAGTAATTTGACAATGTTTTCAAGAATATGTCGTTCATGAGTGTGAATTGACATACCTTAGAGCCTAAAAAAGCTTTGTAATTTTTGGAGATGATGGTTTTAGGAGGGTTGAATCTGGTCACAATCTCCTCGAGAAAGTCTACTATCTCCATCTCTGTTGCATTCTTCAAGGGCATGGCTTCAGTCCACCTTGTGAAGTAGTATGTTGTCATTAGAATCCATTTATGTCCAGCGCTGGAGGTGGGATTAATCATCCTAATGAAATCAAGGCCCCATTACGCAAATGGCTCATCAACTACTATCTGGTTGAGGTGCATAGTGGAATTTTTCTTTTTCCCTGTGAAGAATCGGCATTCCTTGCAAGCTTTAACCAAGGAATATGAGTTGTTAAACAGTGTGGGCCAAAAGTACCTAGCACGCATGATTTGATGGTAGTGGTATTTGCAAAGAAATTCCTGCCCATGGGACTATTGTGGAAAGTGTTGAGGATCCACTTTGCCTGCTCAATGGTGACACACCGCAACAAAACACCATTGAAGTTCCTCTTGAAAGAATCCCTTCAATGAGTTCATATCTGTTCTTCTAAAATTGGTAGAATCTTCTCTTTTGAGAGGGAAGTTCGGGAGGATATTTTCCTATGTGCATGAATCTTACTCTGTCCAACAGCTAGTAGCCTTCAGATTCAGACTCATTCATTAGAACCAGCTCCGATTGTTCTTCTTCGGTGATCATTTCTTCATCGTGTTTCTGGGTTAGAAAGTAGCAATGCTTGACTTACTACTAAATACATACATTATGAGGTCCTTTGATAAGTCTGGATTAACTAGTATAGGCACTGAGGAAATAGCATCCTTAACTTTCTCAAAGGCTTCTCTAGCTTCTTTAGTCCATTTAAATAACTTATCCTTTTTCAGCATTAGGGTGATTAGCCTAATTATTCCTGCAAAATTATAAATAAATTTTCTCACAAAGTTAACCTTTCCCAAGAAAGACTGGACACCTTTCTTATTGACCAGAAGGGGAAGCTCTTTGATTTCTTTCACCTACTCGGGATCAATTGAAATTCCTTCTTTGGACACTATGTGTCCCAATAGCTTGCCTTGCAGTACTCCAAAAACACATTTTTTTGGGTTCAGGGAGACCCTGAGCAAACTCTTGGAATTTTTTTAAAAACCATTTCAATTTGATTGAAATGATCATCCTTGGACTTAGAGAACATAGTAAGATCATCTAAATAGATCGGGATGATCTTGTTGATCAGCTCGCTAAAAGCAATATCCATGGCCGGCTAAAAAGTGGCTCTCGCATTTGAAAGGTTGAAAGGAATTTTAGCATATGCAAATGTCCCCCACTTGGTAGTGAGTGTTGTTTTATGTTGGTCCTCCTCCTTAACCTGAATCTAATTGTAACCAGAGAAGCCATCTAGTAGAGAAAACATTTCTGACCCTGCCAATGTATGCAAGATGGTCTCCATAGAAGTGAGTGGGTAATGATCCTTTATGGATGCTTTGTTCAGGTCCCAAAAGTCAACACACAAGTGGATGTCACCATTCTTCAATATTTTAGATTGGAACCAGGTTAGACACCCAAGTTTTGTGCTTGATCGAGAAGACAATCTGGGACTGAATTAGCTTGGTTAGCTCTTGTGCCATCACAGCCTCGATCTTTGGATTAATCGGCCTATGTTTTTGGCATACTAGTTTTGCACCTTTTCTCAACTATATTGTATGCTAGATGATGTCGGGATCATATCCCTTAAGGTCATCATATGACCAGGAAACTACCCCTTCATACCTCTCATAGAAGTCAATGAGCCTTTCTTTATCATGATGTAGGACATCTTTCTCGACTTTGAGCTTTCTCCCATCTCCAACCAGAAGGTCTGCATAGTCACTTTTATCTGCTACAAATTTTCTTTTGTCATTCCTTTCATCGTCACAGTCAAAAAGATTTTTGAGAGTGACAAGCCCCTTTGGAAGCTTATTGGATTTCAACTGGATGATTTGACCACCATAGGCTTTGGCAATATTTGGTTGGAGCTGATCAGAAAACTCTCTCAACTATTGGATGAATGAAGTGATGTGTTCATCACTATCAAATACTTGTCAACTTTGATCATTATCTAGAATCACCGATCAAACTATCACTCGTACAGAGTGCTTGTTATGCATTAGGTCAGAGGCAGGTTCAAATTGAGACCCAATTACAGCCATGCAGTTCGCATTAGTATTTTGTTCTTAGGGGACTATCTAGATGTTGAAGGCTTCAAAACCCTCAATCAAGTCCCAAACCCTATGTCTACAGGATCTCATGCGGACATTCTTGGCTGCGGAAATTCCCCGGACTTGGTTGACCACAAGTTTAGAATCTTCGAACACCATCAATTGCTTGATACCCATCCATTCTACGAGGCTTAGACCTCGCACTAGGCCTTCATATTCAACTTCATTATTTAAACAAGTGAACTGGAAGTGAAAGGACTAGAGTGTCTTTTCATTGTGTGGGGATGTCAAAGATATCTCAACTCCTACACCCACTTTGCATCTTGCTCCATCAAAGTGGAGCGTCCATAGTTCTGAGGCTTGGTTAATTTCAGGTTCCTTCATGACCTTCGAAAGCACTTGATCTTCATCATAGATAACATAGGTCCCTAGCCTGGTAGCATGATAGTTTTCAAAAGGGTCAACATCTATGTATTCACTCAAAAGGACCTCTTCTTGATCGATCTGATCTTTGGTCACCTTTTCATCTTCTAGCAACTTAGTGCAATATGTTTCTTCTTAAGTGAAAGAAGAATGGGTGGCCTCAATATTTATTTTGGCTTCATCAACCCCATGTTCTGAATGCAAAGATTCATAATTTATCTTCATTTTGGCTTCGTTCTTGGTCCTTAAGATCAAGTGTGACCAGTCCAGAGAAAGATACTCGCCTATTTTTGAAGTAAACTCTCAGGATAGGCAAAGACCAAACATAGGGGGAAAATCTATGATCACAGTATCTTGAGGGATTGTGATACTAGGGCAAGCAAACAAAGTCAATGGGAGGTCCTTGATGAGGCCTATGGTCTCAACTTTATTTCCATCAAGCTGCATAACTCCCTTCTTTAAAGGTTCATAGCTAAGTATTAAGGCCTCGGCTATGTGCTTGGGCATGACTGTGGTGCTAGCACCAGAGTCGATCATGGAATTATGTAATAATCTCTCCCCTATAATGAGAGTTAAGAAGAAGGGTTTAAGCTTTGGCTTATCTCTTACCTTAGCAAGGGCTTCCACTATGCTATATGTGAGAACTTTGGTAGGAGGTGATTGATCAACAACCTTTCCTTTGAGCAATTGCTCCTTTGGTTCAATGATTGGATCCTCCCGAAGAGCCTTCTATAGCAATGTCTTTTGTTCCAGAATAGCTAAGTTATCCCACAGAGACACATTAGCGAATGTTTTTTTCAATTGTTCCACCACATTGAACAGTGGCTGATTTGGAGGCTTCTGCTCCTTAGCTTTTGTTATAACAATTTCCCTTCGCAACGGACATTATGGAACTACTGTGGAGGTACTGGGTGTTTGATCGAAAGCACTTTTGGGTTGCAGACTGACTAGTTATGGAATGATTGATTCACCTGTGAATCTCCTCTTTGAGTGAGTGTTGTAATCAAATTGTACTTGAGGTGTTTTAGACATGGATGTATCATTGGCAAGCACCGCCTCTTCCTCTTCCATCCATGAGAAGAGTGTGTGATTGGGAGCAATATCTATTTCTTTCTCTAGAGACATCCGTTGCATTTGAGTAGTGAGCACCACATTTTCCATTTGCAAAGAGGCATATACATAACCTCCATGGTCCAACGTTGCACCTTGGCTATGCTACTCAGCCACCTTTTGTTGTAGATTGTCTTGTGGGCATCTTTGGGGCATGTGTGGGTCGCTGCAAGGGAAGCACCAAGGGTTGCTATCATTGACTAAATTGTTCTACCTTGCGATTAGCTCTCTGTTCGAGCTTAAGTTGGCGCTTTACAGTGGAGTGGGTACCGACACTATTTGATTTGTTGTTTGTGCCTACAGATTTGTGCAAGTGCCTCCTTGGAACTATTTTTGTTGGTAAGAGGATCTTCCGCCTTAATAATTCTAATAGGTCAGCTTCGGAGGCATGACCTAGTTGTGCTTGATAACAATTATCTCATTGGCCATAGCCCACAACATCTCCTTGACATCACTTAATATATCTTCTTTTGAAGACCCAGATGTGGAGGCAACATTCTGCGGTGTGCTTGCGTATGTGTACATAGATTGGGGAGGAGTAGGCCACTAGTAGATGGAATTTCCTACTTGCGGGAACTGACACTTCGAGGAATATAGGAATGGTGGGCTGAGGCAACAACTTCCTGACATCTATCAAATTTAATGATAATAAGTTTCCACAATCCATCTTATTCATCTGTATAGTTTTTATGGATTTGATTGTGTGCAAAATTTTTTGAACATCAACGTTTCGGATCACACTACATGATCCATCATCAGGATGAAGAGAGCATGAGAAATGAAAGGATGAATGCAGACTTAACTAAGATAAAAAGAAGAGAGGGAGGGAAGGTGAGGATGCACATGGACCAAGGACAAGGCCAAAGATGAGGGAGAACAAGTTAGAGAGAAAAAAATTAAAATTAAAATGAGGGAAGGACGAAAGAGAAACCAAGAACGAGGACAAATCAAAAAATAAGAATGAAATGCAAAGAACCAGGAAACAAAAAAATACAAAGAATTAGGAAACAAAGAAGATGAGGATACAATAATAGATCAAACAAAAAAAGAGAAGGCCAAAAGGTAAAAGAACAAATGAATATATATTTAACTATATCATGTTATATATATATTTAACTATATCGATATATATATATATATATATATATATAACTATATATTAACAATATATAGTTATATATAGATATATTTATAGTTATTTTACTTATATTCATATATATTGATTATATCTAGCAATATATATATATATATATATATTTTGCTAGATATAATTAATATATATGAATATAAGTAAAATAACTATAAATATATCTATATATAAATATTGAGATTAATAGGTCCAAAAATCATATAGGTCCATTGATCTCATGATATAAATGTGTAATTAATGTATATATATATATATATAAAAAAATAAACAGAAGAGAAAACAAAAGAGAACATATGCGAAAAAGAGAAAGCGAAAGAACATGCAAAAAAAATGTCAACTGTACGAAAGGAAGGACAAATGAAATAGAAGAATACGCATGACCAAAAGAACAGAGGAACGAGAGAAAGACTCGCGAAAAAGGAGAGAAAGGTAGGGGAATATAAATAAATAAAAATAAAAATAATAAGAACATATATAAGATTAATAAAAATGAAAGGGAGAAAATTAGTATACAATTTATCTATATATATGTATAGAAAAATAGGATATATAAGATTAATAAAAATGAACAGGAGAAAATTAGTAAACATTAAAACTATATTTAAAAAGAATACAATTAACAATATATATATAAATATTAATAAATATGCAAAAAAAATTCAAAAGAAGAGAACTCAAAGAAAATAAAGAAAAAGAAACTCGGGAGAAGGAAAGAGAACAAATCAACAAGAAAACCAAGAAGAGAAAAAAATAAATAAATAAATAAACCAAGAACAAACGAAGGCACAAAGGAGCACCACTATCAAGATACGTCTAAGGCTATCGAGAACTAGAGGGAAACAGGATGAAAGGAAGAGGAGGACGAAAACAAGGAGAGACTAAATCACCTGAGGGTACAGAGGGGAAAGAGGGAGAGGATGAAGGGGGAGGAAGAGAGAGGGGGGAGGGAAGCGATGAGAGAAAAAGAAAAAAGAGGGGGGAAAAGAAAAGGAGCACGAGAAGGCTAGGACTGATCCTTGTTGTGAAGGTTACAAAGTAAGGGCTGCCAAGCATTGCTAACACCCCAACCCTCATCTCGATTGAGGTTAGAGGGGTGGTTGTTAATGTGAATGGCTTCCATGAGCTTCCTTTTGAAAATGTTGTCTTCTTTGCACAAGATCTGAGTGTTTTCTAAGCATATGTGGTGTTTAGTTTTAGTAGAGTGGTCCGCAAGTGCAGATTTGATAACTCGTTCATGTTTGATGTCCGCACTGTGCTCCTTAATTCTTGTGCAAAAAGAACGACCTATTTCACCTATATAAGGGATACCGCAAGAGCAAATGACCTTATATACACCAGACTCAAGTAATATGTCTCTTGAGTCCTTGAGAGAGGGGAGACAGTGTTTCACGGTGGAGAGAGGTTTGAAAGCACAATGTCTCTTCTTGGTTTTCTTGTTGATTTGTTCTCTTTCCTTCTCCTGAGTTTCTTTTTCTTTATTTTCTTGAGTTCTCTTCTTTTGAATTTTTTTTTTGCATATTTATTAATATTTATATATATATTGTTAATTGTATTCTTTTTAAATATAGTTTTAATGTTTACTAATTTTCTCCTGTTCATTTTTATTAATCTTATATATCCTAATTTTCTATACATATATATAGATAAATTGTATACTAATTTTCTCCCTTTCATTTTTTATTAATCTTATATATGTTCTTATTTTTTATTTTTATTTATTTATATTCCCCTACCTTTCTCTCCTTTTTCAAGAGTCTTTCTCTGCTCTCCTGCTCTTTGGTCATGTATTCTTCTCTGCTTGTCCTTCCTTTCTCAGACAGCTTGACATTTTTTTGCATGTTCTTTCTCATTTTTCTCAAGATATGTTCTCTTTTGTTTCTTCTCAAGTATTTTTATATATATATACATTAATTATACTTATATATTGAGATTAGTGGCCCTATATAGTTTTTTGGATCTATTAATCTCAATATATATATATATATATATTTATTAATTTTATTTAGTTATTTTACTTTTATTCATATATATTAATTATATTAAATATATATATTAGCAATATATATATATATATATATATATATATATATTGCTAGATATAATTAATATATATGAATATAAGTAAAATAACTATAAATATATCTATATATAACTATATATTGTTAATATATAGTTATATATATATATATATATATATATATATCGATATAGTTAAATATATATATAACATGATATAGTTAAATATATATTCATTTGTTCTTTTACCTTTTGGCCTTCTCTTTTTTTGTTTGATCTATTATTGTATCCTCATCTTCTTTGTTTCCTACTTCTTTGTATTTTGTTGTTTCCTGGTTCTTTGCATTTCATTCTTATTTTTTGATTTGTCCTCGTTCTTGGTTTCTCTTTCGTCCTTCCCTCATTTTAATTTTAATTTTTTTCTCTCTAACTTGTTCTCCCTCATCTTTGGCCTTGTCCTTGGTCCACGTGCATCCTCACCTTCCCTCCCTCTCTTCTTTTTATCTTAGTTAAGTCTGCATTCATCCTTTCATTTCTCATGCTCTCTTCATCCTGATGATGGATCATGTAGTGTGATCCGAAACGTTGATGTTCAAACAATTTTGCACACAATCAAATCCAGAAAAAACTATACAGATCTATCAAATTATTCTCTACTTTAAAAGAGATGTTGTATGCATTAGGTAGAGTGGTTTCGTTGAGTGACTGGATCATCATTGAAATGTCAATGTTGATGGACTTGAGGTAGAACATGAACACCAGCTCGACTAGTGGGTGGATCGCAACCTAAATTCTTTGCTAGGTTATGCAAAATTGAGTGTTGAAGTAAGTCATGGCTTCATATGGGGCACATTTGATGATCTCCAGCTAGTGATATTGTGAAGACTTGTCTCCATCATTAGAAAATATTTCATAAAATGGATCTCTAAGTTGGTTCCAAGTGTCAATAGTGTTAGGCTACAGTGTATGGTACCAATCTAGTGCCTTACCCCTGAAAGAGGCTACAAGCAACCTTAGCACTACATTCTGGGTAGTGATTCTATGCACCAAACATATGTCAGAAACGTCTTGCAGATGTTTAGACAGTGTTCTTGAACCATCCCCGATGAACTTAGGTATAGCTTTTAGAGCAGTAACCAAGATAGGTGCCTCGACAGTGGGTGTTGCTAGTGCAACAAGAGGACTTCCAGTGTCTCATGCCACATAATTTATATTAGCAGCAGGAAACATGGCTAGCGGTAGGGGCAGAGGAAGCGAAACGTTCACTAATTGGGTCGAGGCCTGTATTGTTCCTAATGGTGGTACTAACAAACTAGGATTATTCAATGTTTGGGACCTAGTAACAGGTTGATGGCTCATACACCCTCTTTAAATTGAGATTCATTTATGCAAGTCCCACTAGGCGTGCTAGAAAAAAGGGAACTGTTGATGCCAAAAATTGGCAAGGTAAAAGCCTTTATGGGAAACTCAGTTAATGGGGGAACCAATTGTGCTAAACTGAGTGACCTTCAGATTTTTAAAAAAGCCAGCTTCTTCTATAACTGGGGTTTTGAATGGGAAAAGGAAGCAGATATATAAAATGAAAATCTAACTAAGGCGATGCACCAAGATGTAGATAAAGGCATGGTAAATCTATCCTTTGGAAATAAATTCAAGGGCCCATTCAGCAATCTGCTATGTTCTAAAATCATAGAAATCAAAAGAAAAGATCTAAACAATTTATCTAATGACATAAAATGATTATAGCATACATCCACTAAAAAGAGGAGTCAAAGACATGATCTAAATCAGCAATTTGTATTTAAAATCATATAAATTCTTGCAAATGAATAATCCAAACAATTATGGCACAGTATTAATGTCTTATCAAATAATATAAGAAAAATAGAAAGGTCGAACAATGGCATAGTCTAAAAATTTCATATAATAATCTTAAAAAACAATACTAAAGGCCTGGTGTCTCTCTCTAATTTTTTGCATCCTCTGAACTCGTTTTCTAAAGCGAGAAGCAGTATTTATATCTAAAAAACCATCGCCTGGCGAGCTTGTAATAGAAAAGATTCAATATCTTTTGGCAATGATTTCCTTCGACCGTTGCAACAAAACATATTCGGGCCATGGCATGTAGACACTTCCTAGCCAGATGCATCCCCTGCAAATGATGGCAGTGGTCCAAGAATATCCCGAGCAGACAAGTGTCACTTCCCAATGGAGGCAGTTATGACACACGACAACATATTGTAGCTTGGTGTTCACTCCACTCTTTCTTTTTGATGAAGTCCCCACAAGGAGATAGGTGGTAGCATGGCACAGCTTGTAGTTCATTCTCCCCTCCCTTTGATGAAAGCTTGTGTCGAGAAGACACGTAGCAATAGTGTTTATTATTAGCACCGTATGTGGGGTCCACCAAAAGTTTACGTGAAAGGAAGCTACGTGGCACACGGGCGGGGCCCGACGAGGAATTGAAGGGAAGCAGTTATAAATAGCCCATGGTGAAGACACGTGGGAGCATAGCGGGAGCCAGTAGAAGAGCAAAGGAAGCCTTTGCTATGAGGAGCGTTGGGCGGACACGTGGAAGCAACCAACAAAGTATAGCAAAAAGAAGGTTGATGAAAGGCTAAGGGAAGCATGTTGAATATATGAGGCAGGTGTTGGAGCTTAGCAAAACACAAAAACCACCCGAAGGGAGCTCGAAGAATTTTACATTCACAAGTGCAATAAGGAATGTCATTTTTTTTAAATATTGTGATGGTTATAAATTTGAACCTACAATGAAAAATCCAAATCTATATGCATAGCCTTTTTAGCTCTAATCTTCACTTATCAAGTTGTACGAGGAACTAGAAGAGCTCAAATTTGTGTTTGCTTTTGAAGTGGAAAACCTCAAACCAATATTTTTTAAGTTAAATATTAACATACATAACAAGATACATTTGACAAGGTCTTGATTTGCAATGAATGGTTGATAGCAAAATATCAAGGAATAACTAAATATTTAGAAAATAGGATCAATTATTGTGGGATTTTCCTAATGCTAGACATAATGCTTTTCTATTCACTTTTCTTTGTGAAATGATATAATGCATATAGTATAAATTTTTTTGTAAAATTAAATATATTTATAAGGTGAATGTATCATTGCAATTTTAAAGTATCATCGGGATGTCAACTTCCCAACAAAACTTAGCTAGAGTATTAAGCATTAACTAAAATTCATGAGACTGCCAACTTTCATATATTTCAAAGCTTAAAGTTTTAAACTTAAAATGTGATACAAAATTTGTGAAACCACCTATTTTAAAATATTCCTAAAAGATCTCAACAACACCCACTAAATTTTTTTGGAAGCCTCGTCCATGGGACCCTCCCTTAAGGCCATAGTCTAGGCTACAATCTGTGTCGTTGGGCTTTTGTCTCATGAAACATCTATGAGGGGATTGTTGTTGATGGAATTGATTTCTTTGGTGATAATATACATGATAATGTAGATGGCTCTACTCTAGGAGCCCAACCACTTTGTGTATGATTTCACTTATTATGTGTTATTGAGAAGTATGTTTAAATATTGACTTTCAAAGAAGGACAAGTTATCAATCAATATCAAACGAACATTCAAATTTCTCATTATAAAGAGATGAATGGGATGGTGATAGAACTCAACTATATTGAAGACAAGGATAGCATTGAAAAGATTAATCAGGCCATAGTAATAGTTTTTGTTCTTAGGCCAGGGGTAGATTACCAAACAAATCAAAGATTATTAGGATGTTATCAAATATAAATAAATAAATAAATTATTGTTTTTATATAGATGAGGTGTAAAATTATTATTAATTATTTAATCATTGAATTAGTAGAATTTATTTAATTTTCACGTTATATCCATATTATTTTAATGATATTAGTAGAGTAGTCTACACACAAAAACAAAATTAAGCTAATAATTAACTCAATAGAATAAAAAAGATCAATGGTTTTGAATGGTATTAGAAGAATAGTTTACACACAATAAAAAGGTAACATAGTAATTTGTTCAATAACATGAAAAAATACAACTCACCCACATTAACAAATTTATGTGATGATTACATAACTCTAACAACTATAATACTTAATCTCACTATAACAAGGTAATATAGTATTAAAAAGAATAATATTTATAATTATAAGTTGACACTTAGGAGGGTATTAAAATAATATGGAAAGTCACATAAGTCTAATATAAAGGAATTGTAGTAATACATGGGAAGCACCCTATTAAGTGTAATATAAGGGACTTATAGAAGATAGAAAATGAGAGTTGTCATTAGTGTAATAGAAGGGTATTATTGTAGATAGAATATGGGAGGCACCATAAGTGGCATACAAGAGATACAATTGTAAATGAGGATTTTGTCATCACTTAATTCTTTGTATTTTGACATTTGTAATTAATTTCACTTTCTCCATTTTTTATGATTGTGCTTTACCGTAAATTCCATTGAATAACTTCAACAACTCTCTCTACTCTCCAACCACATTACAAAAGGATGGCCTTATAATATTAGATTTCATCTTAGAACATTATATTTGTAATTGCTTCAAAAATATATTATAGGTTTCTCTTTTGTTCTATGCATCTTGTTGTTTACAATGAATTTTTTCAAGCAAAGGTTATTAAGGAATTCTTATTGAGAATAGAAGACAAAGCTAAAAAGGTGAAGGTTAAAGAAGTTAATCTTTCAGATACTGAATTCATTCTCAAAATTAAAAAGCTTCTAGAAAGTCAATAAGAGCTTGAGAAAGTAGGAAAACCATTATTTATGGGGTTTCTATTTTTTATGTTTGGAATCCCCTTTTGATTATTTGGTAAAAAATTCTGCCAAAGTGAAGTATTGTCATTTAGATGTCACAATTGTTTGGTAATTTTCCACTACTTTATCAGTTGAACAAATCTAAATATGCATCTAATTTGAGTGTAAGTTTTTTTCATTTGTGGTTGTTGTGAATTAAATATTTTAATGAAATAAGTGACAAAGTGTAAAATATGGATAAGTAGAATGAGATACAACAACCTATTTACAAGAAGCACAATGACATTTTTCAAACAATTCCTAATTTTTGCATTGTTGTATGCTACCTTTTGCATATTTAAGGGAATATGTTTTTCACTTCTAAATGATAAATTAAGTTCTTATATTATATTCATAATTCATTTTTAGTGATGCTCCTTATTGAGTTGTGCACCATGATCTCATTAAACTAGGTCTCTATATTTACTTAAGGAATTTGGGTTTTTTTCCTACATAGGGAATGCATAGTAGTAAGTGTACATGACTATTTGGTGGTATCCGGACATAATAACCTGGCCAAAATAACCCTAGACATAATAACCCTGTCATAATAACCCAAGGACAAAATAACCCAGGGTCATAATAACCTATGGACAGAATAACCCATGGTCAAAATAACCCATGGACAGAATCACCGGTGGTCATTTTAAATTTTTCTTTTCCTTTCGAGCTATATTCTTATGGGGATATTATGTCCATAGATTACTTTGACCACGGGTTATTTTGGCTTGGGTTATTATGACCCTGGGTTATTTTTTCCTTGGGTTATTATGACCGAGTTATTCTTTCCAGGGTTATTTTGGTTGGGTTATTATGTCCTACAACCCTATTTGGCATAAAAATGTACTCCTTGGGATCAATCAATGAAATTGAGGGTTATTTTGATATCATCATCAAAGATCACATATTTGATTATTTCCTACATTTTATTATTTACCTCTTCGCTTTTTATCCATTGCCCAACTACATTGACATTAGATGTGTATAAAGGAAGCTTAGAATAATAGGGGCTCGTGCATATTTTGAAAGATACAAAGGAATAGTGAAACTTGCTACAGAGGAAGAGATAGGGCGATAAATCAATTTCTTTATGCTTCTTTATCACAAAGCTTCCTTTTAATGTTCTTTATAATCTTACAACAAACAAAACCTATGACATCTCATTAGCATTTTAATCTATTTCCAAAACCTTACATGCATAACTTGTATTTCAACTATCTAATATCTAGTTCTCTTTCACTCTTCAACCATAGGCATGATATATAATGATCACGAATTTTCCTTTCATTAATTTGTAATTGATTATCGAACAATTTTAAGACATGGCATAAATGTCTCATTAAATTACATGTCAAATAAGAAATAGAATACTCGCATTTGGGTGATACGGTAAGCCCTTCCCTTATTAGAACCGTCCTATGATAATTGTATCCACTCAAATATTATTTATGATTTGTATATAAATAATGGTAAGCAACAATCCTTGTATGTTCCATTCTTGTCCTTCTTAGCTCACAATTTTAACATTCTCATTTCATGGCATGGTTATAAGTTTCATTCTCATAATGATCCTTCATGATGCCCACTAAACAATTTTAATGTGGACATCTATCTCAGGTCTCTTGCTTGATTATGTGTTCCCCTTGTCATTGGTTACTCACTTTCACTTAACTTCATATTACAAGTAGCACTCCTTGGAGGTTGTATGCATATTTTCCTTGAATATGTTTTTTCTTGTCATAAAATTTCATAATATTCCTATTGTAAAGGTTTGATTTCTTTCATTTCTTTTATGATAAGTTAGGCACACTAATTTAGTGGTATAAATATTCTTTCATTGCAATTGAAAAATTGAGTAGTGAAATATATTATGTTCAAAGAAACCATTTTCAACAAGTGAATAGAGCTCAAGCTTATCTTTGTTTATTTCATAAGCTAATTACCACTAGGTTGTCACATTTGGTGGGCATCAAATGCATCAAAATGTAATATAGTATATTAAATTATTTTGATTTTAGAATTAATTTAAGGATAGGTCTCATGAATGTGAGTAAAATCTACAGTGCCAAATATGCATGCCTCCCTTTGAATTTTATTCTTAGTTTTAGTATTATTTGAGAACATTGAACAAGATTATTTTAATTTTTGTGTAGAACTTATTTCATGTAATTCTTTTATCTTACTACATAGAACCTATGTCTCTTATAATCGTGGAATGCAAAACAAGATGAGTCAAATTATTTTCTCAAATTAAATTAAATGCTATGATGCACTTAATAAACACTTGCATTCAAAATCAAAAGCTTAGCACTGCAAAGCCACTCAACCAAGGAAACAACCACCCTTATGAATGAACTAAAAATGACGTCAAACCTCTAACAATAAAAGTTAAAGAATAATTATTTATTAATGATTTAATTATTGAATGATAGATAAGACTTATATTCTCATGAACATTGTTGTCCTACAGTTATCCAAACATAATTACTTAATTTTTTATCATTTATCTCAAATTAACAAGTTATAATTTTTTAAAACCTCTTACAAAATTTTAAAGTTCACCACTTTCAAATTTATAAAACATGATATAGAAGTCATCCATCAAAGTTCAAACCTTTGGACGCGCGTTTGAGCCAGGTTCAACCCTTAGTTGATTTTGATAGATTTGGATCCTCCTACATGTGACTACTTAGCCGAAAATGACTTCTAATTTAGATGTATGCTACCTCAAATTGTTGTAATCCACTATATATAAAGACAAAATACTCACATCTATATAATCCACTATATATAAGTTTATATACCATTTCTATGTAAATTTAAAATAGTGAAACATTATAATTCCTACCTCCACGTACCACTAAACCTCTTTATATGGGTTTTGTCTTTAAAATATTGAAGTATTACAATTTGTACCTTCGCGTTTTTCACGTGTCTAAAATAATTTTTATAATGTTTATGAACTTTCGCGTTTTTCACGTGTCTAAAATAATTTTCATAATGTTATAAACTTTCAAAGTTGACTGCCAACAAAGAATCCATCACCTAAAACAAATGTTGACCCGTCGAGCGGGTCGTTGGCCTCATTTATGTCTATTGTGGCAAGCGCGTTGACATTAGACCCATACAAACGAGTTGCAACCTACGTTGACCTCCTCTATCAACGAGTTTATATAAGCGTCCGTGGCCTCCTCTATCACCACAATACATTTCAACTCTAAAATTCCTAGGCCTTGGGAAGAAAAACCAACACTCGGCCGACTCTGTTAGGTGGTGTGTGGAAGCGTATGGATTCCACACAGATGGAAGTCCCTTCGTATTTCGTGTGCCCGATATCGATGCAGCTGATGAAAGACCCTGTCACGCTCTGCACCGGTGCGACCTACGACAGGCACAGTATTGAGAAGTGGATGTATACCATGGACAACAACACCTGCCCTCTCACAAGGCAACCTCTTCATAACACTGACCTCACACCCAACCACACTCTGCGGCGCATCATCCAACAGTGGTGCGTCCTTAATTCCTCCACGGGCGTCCAACGGATCCCCACGCCCCGGCCGCCCCTCGACGCAGATCGACTCAATAAATTACTCCTAGACATGGAGTCATTTGAAGTGAAGGCGTTTAAGAAGCTGAGATCTGTGGCCGGTGAGAGCGAGAGCAACAGACGGTTCATTGCTTCCTCTGTCGCACCGGCTGCCCTAATCTCTGTCATTGAAAGCTATTCCACAGAAAGGTATGAAGAGGGTTGCTGCTACGAAGTTGCGGCCGCCTGCGAGGAAGCCTTGGGAATTCTTTATTCTCTTCCGTTGCTGGACGAGACGCTGGATTTGGTCGCCACAAGTGCGTGCCTAGCCTCTCTGGCCTCCATTCTTAAGAGAGGCACCTCCAACGCACGGTTTCATGCCGCCATGCTCTTACAGACGCTTTCAAGGAAAGCCCTGGGGCGGTTTGTTATCAACGCCAAAGGCGAGTTAATCGAAGGGCTGCTGAAGCTGTTGACGGAGGAGGTGTGCCACCAGGCTACCGTGGCGGCCCTTGAAATGCTGACTGCAATCGCCTCCGACAGCAAGCTCAGCAGAATGAAAGCCATCGAGGCGGGGGCAGTCTCCGTGTTGATAGAATCACTTCCCGATCAGACTCCCGAGAAAAAAAGCAGCTGCGAGAGGATTTTATGTCTTCTCGACGTGTTGTGCGAATGTGCAGAAGGAAGGGCTGCGGTGACCGACCACGCAATGGGCATCCCCGCAGTCTCTAAGAAAATTATGAGAGTCTCCAATTTGGCAACGGAAAAAGCCGTTCGGATCCTCTGGTTGCTTTGTAAATTCTCTCCTTCTAAGCGAGTATTGGATGAAATGTTGCAGATTGGTGCAGTCACCAAACTGTGCATGCTCCTGCACAGCGCATGCGCGGCCAAGACCAAGAGTAAGGTAAAAGATGTGCTCAGAGTGTATTGTAAGTGCTGGAAAAGCAGGTCTTGCATTTCCTCCATAAATCTTTCAGAATAAATAAGACACCGCAATTCACTGTGGGAACATCTTGGATTACTCATCTTCAGCTATGCAAGATAATTGCATTTAACTGAGGCTTCTTTGATCATATGATATACTCATTGCTCTCGTCGCGTTAAAAATGATGGTGCAGCAAATAACAGACAAATTAAAACCACTGTGGTGGAAATAGAGTGTAATGGGTATTCTTGAAAGTAATTGAATATTCGTGCAGAACAAAAGCTTCCATTGGATTTTCACCCTTCATATGCACAAATCCGACAGAAACGATGCCTGCTGGTGACTGGAAAGTATCATTTGGGTAGCTTCTACATTAATTTAATTAGAATTTATTTTTCCCTCAACCTATTCAAAGGACCAATGCAGCAGTTTAGCTATTTTTGTTCAATGTCGGAGACTTTTTAAGGGCCACGTGTTCCATGATTTCCTCATTTTAATCAGGAATAATCAAATTATCGTTGTAATTAAATGCCCTGAATTCACTATGTCTCACGTGTGAAAAAAAAAAATCTCGACCAAAGAAAAAAATGACTTAATTATTCTACTCCAGCAAGGACAATCTATCCAAGTATACAATAAAAAATAAATAAATAATAAATTATCAATTTATAATTTATAAATAAAAAATGATTACTCGTTGTTGAAAAGGCTGCAAATATTTATTTATTACAAATACATTGAATAATTTGGGATATAATAAACTTTGCAATTTGACAATCACTTGTAAGATCTGAATTATTAATTTATTATTAATACACTGAAAAATCTTCTCTTAGATCTCAAGAATGTACAAGATTTATTTTTCATTTATTGTGAATAGATTTCGGTAGACAGAAATTTCTAGAACTATTATTCAATGATGCATACTTGCACAATATTCATTTATTTCCTTTCTCCACGTATTGCTTTGATGCATATACTGTTTAATTCAGACCAAAAGTAAGATCATATTGCAACTAGAGATAGACATAACAATTAATATGTTTTGCTCCTAGTTGTCCCACAGTAAAAAAAATCCTCTATAAATATGTTTGTCTCTTTACTTAAAATTACTCACATTTACCATGGATTAAAAGCCAGGTTAATATTTACCATATATTCAAAGTCGCCATCTTTCCCTATTGTTGTTGAATACCACTGCTAAATTTTAGGTACCCTTTCAGTCTTGTAAATTTCATTGATTTTAAGTCATTTATGTATTTCTTACCATATTTTGTAGGTTGGATTGATTTAGAACCTAATTTTTGTTCTAAACATCTTACACTTTTCACAGAAATTTGTAGGACTAAGTTAATAGAACAATATACCTTCTTTGATCCTAGATACAATAATGTTGCAAATCAAATTATAGTAGGAACTTTTCTAAGAATAATAATTGAATAAGGAAGAGGTGAGACCACTAAGGTGATATTTATACACAATCGAAGGAAATGGAGGAAACATATTCTAGATATATGTACCAACCACTTACAGTTTTACTTTATAACCTTCACTAAAGCCTCCTTTCCAAAGTTTGTTTGTAGTACATAAGCCTTCTTGAATCTAACTTCATAATTATAACTGAAGTTAATAATTGTAGGTTCTATTTCGTTAGCACCTGAATAGCATCAAAATGTTAGAGCTGGCCTAAAAAGCATCTGCAACTAGCCAATTAACTTATTTTAAAAAAATGTGTACATACCTACACCTATATTTGATTTATGTCTTCTTAGTTGAATAATGTGAAACCAACAGAAGAATAAGAACAAGAAACATAGGAGAGTTGCTCTTCCTATGCTTACTAACAATATGGGTATTAGTCTCTTTGATTTTCTTCTTCCTCTGGTGGATAGTGATGTTATCTCACATGTTACATTTGTTCTAGGATCTACTCCAAGCTGTTGACATTAAGTTTTGTAGTTATTTTCGCCTTATTTGATCTACCAACGGTTTTTTCCACCTGTTCGATTTCCTATTCATTATTAGTTATCTTACATGTTGTTGTTATTTTCCACCATGCAAACATTTGGTGGGCCACAAAGGAATTCCCATGTCCAAATCCTTCACATGTTTTGCTTGGAATATGCTACACTAGTAGCATTCCACATGACATTTAGATGTTTGTTACATTTCTAAGTTTACAATTAATTGATAATATAAATGTAAATTTTTGGTATGGATATTTTGAAAGTTTACAACTTAAACAAATCTAATTAATAAAACTATATTATTTAATTATAAATACTATTGTATTCTGAATGTGTGTATTTGGAGAATTTTGCATGTTCCATGTTATCATCATACCTTCCTCACACAAGGAGCGAAGGGAATCGTCGATCTCTATATTAACATACCCTTATATCTGGTTGGGAGTGTGCTAAGGGTACTCTATTTCACCTACAGGTTATTACTATCCAACTAGACCTAATAATGAAAGCAAATAAAAATCCAATCAATTGATTTATAAGTAACTGACTATGTAGCTCCTTGTGTTGTGTTGTAATGTTCTTCAATCTCCCCTAAATATGCAACACCCATGCCCTTCCTCCCCTCATTCCTTCCTCGCTGCACCACACCACCTTTGCTAAAAATCCCCTTTCCAAAAATCATTATTCTCCTTAAATCACTTCTTCCCATCCTCTCTATACACCATACATGTAGTCCTATCTAGAATAAAATAGTGGATAGGAAAAGGGATGCCATCTTTCCTTAATGGTGTAGCAAGAGCCCATGCCCTAGCCATTAATTTATCTCCCCTCCATGATATTCTGATTCAATTTACATTTAAGTTTTCCTAATACCAGAATGATGGACTGGTAGATTTACTCTTCATTTTTGTCATTTAATTTTACCCAAGCAATGTCTAATGTGTAAGCTAGCTACTACAGGGGATGTGAAACTTCAAACAGTTAACATTAATTTTAGAAGTAAGATAACATTTAAACATGGAGCCAATAAATATTTCATGAACTTCTATTATTTTTTTTAATAGATTTACAACATTTAAAGACTCAAGAAATACTATAATATATAAGTAAAATCCATACCAGAATTTTAGGTTTCCATCTTCAAGCCATACTTTATTAAATGTTTCTTGAACTAAATCTAAATTAGACAAGTTGTGGAGGTAAAAGCTTAAAATTCTTGTTTAAAGTTTTTGTTGTTTGCAGAATCAAACTTAGGTGGTGATGGTAAGCTTCCCTTAATCTACTACAAGGCCATAATCTAATCAACTTATAAGATCCTAAATAGTGATACTTCTAAGACATGTTGAAGTGGATCAAAAAAGGGGAAATTGAAGAATTATTTTTGTGAAGAGAACCAATAGTCATAATATAAGTTTTATAAAAATATTTAGGTAGTAGAGCATTTGTAGAAAGAACCATATGGGAGAACAAGATTACATTAAGTAGAGACAAGTCTGACAATTTCCTACACATATCAACAATAACTTCATGTGGAATTTTCTTTGCAAATTCATCAATCATTTTGTCAATTCATTATAAGTTCGAATAACCTGACAATCAAAATAGTCAACTATAATAATTTATATCAGTCCCATATATATATTTTATGTAATAAAGGGGAAGTCAAGGTTGAAAAACATATGATGCTCAACCATCTGTGATTATAAGCTGGAATGGATGTGCATGCACGATTAGATTTCATATTTCTATTATTGATTAAGTAAATTAGATATTTCTATTCCACAATGGAATGGATGTGCATGCATGATTAGTATTTTTTCTTTCATAGAATGACAACTATGTTGCAGATTGTCTTTTGTTTTAGTCATATCGTTCAAATATTGGTTTTCATAGAATGGAAATGATCTTATCTCATCATCTATACAAGTTGTGGATTTGCCCCTCCTAATTACCAAAAAGATAATTGTTGCTATTGAAGAATAAAATATGCACATGAACCAACCTACCCAATGCATTTTAAAGCAATGGGACAATTCATCGAATCAAACTCATTTTTATATCTATCTTGGCCCCTTGAGTTGGATGGAAAATAATGTAAAAAATGAGTTGTGTAAGTTGAAGATGAAACGTGGTTTTTCTCAAAGTGTAAAGTTACATTTGCAAATTGTAGTTACAAATATGTACTTCAAATAAATCTAACAGGTCATTCAAGAACATTATGGGTTGTTACTTCCGAAGATTGAACCACTAGCCTTCTTGGTATCTCTGTAAAGGATTTATATATGATACAGTTCAATCTGGAAGCATAAGTGAATGTTGAGACTATAATTAAATGGGATTTTTTCAAAAAATGTCTTTTCACCCTTTCATATGCATATGATGAAAACTTGGCATTGAGAGACACTTAAAATAAACAATCACCGAAGTTGATATCTTGGATTTCGTTGAAGAAAATAACTTGTTGCTATGTGGACTCAATAATATGTCCAATACCAATAATACTTAAATCTACCTCCATTTTCTACCATATGTAAAAACATATTTGTAACTCTCCTATAATAGTGAAATTTCATGTTCTACTCACCTCTTTGTAAAATCATTAGGACATGTATGCACATTTAGAATATGTACTTAGTTATGGAAATGATGTTTCTCCAATCGTTCATCGAGCTTTTCCTTCATACTACTTAATAATCATGTTTACTATATATATGTTCATTGAACTAAGTGTAATTTTTCTAGAACACAAATTATATCTATATATATCATATAACATCAAATTTTAGCTTAAATGATGTACATAAAAAATAAATGTTTTCTATTGGCGCATGTATTTTTCTTATGACTATTAGTAATCATTGAAAGGAAGTTGAGTGAGGGGTAATAGCTTCCTACACTAATCTAAGTAGGGGAGAGTTACAAAAAATTCCCTTTAATACTTTATACAATTTTAGAAAGGAGAAACACATAGAAAGAATGAGATAGAATATCAAGTACACATAAAAAACAAACATGAGATATATGTGGGGAAAACCCTTTCAGGTAAAAAACCCCACCCTCCAAAAGCATAGTAATATTGTATTAAATCAAATAGAGGTTACAATGCAACTCCAAGTACAAAGCTTCTTCAACAAGTGTTTCAAAACAAACACCTATTCTGGAGTGAATTTGGCAGCACTTTGTTACCTGCAAACAAACTATGCATTCTACAATGCAAGGCATACAATATATAGAGAATACAAGCCAATAGAAGCATCTAGAAGTAGATGGGCATTGAAACCCGCATGGCACAATATCACATGCCATAGACATGCATTTGGACACATACAATATTCTCTTACACCCCTTACAACTGTCATAACATGCAATATTCTCTCTCAAAGCTTGGGTGCCCAAAATATGCTCATAATAGCCTATGACAGATGCCTTACAACTATCATAAAATATGAGTTGTGCAAGTTGAATATGAGACGTGGTTTTTCTCAAAATGTAAAGTTGCATTTGCAAATTGTAGTTACAAATATGTACTTCAAATAAATCTAACAAATCATACAGG
Organism: Sequoia sempervirens; assembly: GCA_007258455.2. NCBI lineage: Eukaryota > Viridiplantae > Streptophyta > Pinopsida > Cupressales > Cupressaceae > Sequoia > Sequoia sempervirens. The sequence continues at coordinate 8,485,163 of VDFB02047397.1, forward strand.
AACATTATGGGTTGTTGCTTTCGAAGATTGAGCCACCAACTTTCTTGGTATCTCTACAAAGGATTTATATATGCTATAGTTCAATCTGGAAGCAGAAGTGAATGTTGAAACTGTAATTAAATGGGTTTTTCTCAAAAAATGTCTTTTCACCCTTTCATATGCATATGATAAAAGTGGCATTGAGAGACACTTAAAATAAACGATCACCAAAGTGGATTTTGTTAAAGAAAATAACTTGTTATGTGGACTCAATAATATGTCCAGTACTGATAATACTTCAATCTACCTCCATTTTCTACCATATGTAAAAACATATTTGTAACTATCCTATAATAGTGAATTTTTTTATGTTCTACTCACCTCTTTGTAAAATCATTGGGACATGTATGCATGTTTAGAATATGTACTTAGTTATGGAAAGGATGTTTCTCCAATATTTCATCGAGTTTTTCCTTCATACTACTTAATTTAATCATGTTTATTATATATATGTTCATTTCTAAGTGTAGTTTTTCTATAACACAAATTATATCTATATATATATCATATAACATCAAATTTTAGCTTAAATGATGTACCAAAAAAACAAATGTTTTCTATTGGTGCATGTATTTTGCTTATGACTATTAGTAATCATTGAAAGGAAGCTGAGTAAGTGGTAACAACTTCCTACACTAATCTAAGTAGGGGAGAGTTACAAAAATTTCCCTTTCATACCTTATACAGTTACTGTGAGCATACCTTTTTTTAAATCTGCAAAAGCACTAAACTTCATACAAGGGTTAGCATTTTACAAATCTACCAAAGTAAACTCCTATGAAATACATTGCAAATGTTTTCAAAAATGCAACAAAGGATAAAAGAAAGCTATAAGCATTATGAAAACCACTACAATTACCTATTCCATAGTGGATTGGTGTCACATGTGCTAGTTGTTGAGTGCTGAAGCCCAACGGGCATCTTGTTTCCCTCCAAGCTGTTGTCTTTTCATATTCCACTTCTAGGAGTGAATTGTAACTTTATTTATGCTGCACCTTTCATTTGTAATGTTTGTTGAGAATAATAATATTCCTCTGCTCAGTGTGGATGTAGCCATATTTTGGTGAACCACGATAAAATCCTGGTGTCATATTTTGTTCATGTTTTCTCATTTGTAGCTACTCTGTTTTTGCACTTTTGTTTTTTGCTTGTCATTATTTTCAATTGGTATCAGAGCTGTACGGTGACGGTATAGCTGATTAGGAAATTGGTGATGAATCTCCTGAATTATGGAGGAAGCGAAAATAGAGAAATTCTCGGGTCAGAATTTTGATTTGTGGAAGGTGCAAATGGAGTCATTGCTGATAAAGCAAGACCTCTCACTCGCGCTTGATGGGAAAGCAAAAAATCCAAGTTCTATGACAGATGAGGAGTGGGAGAAGCTGGACAGGAAGGCAAAGGCTACAATTTTCCTCTCGCTGTCCAGTAATGTATTGTTTAATGTTTCAACAGAAAAAACTTCGAAGGAATTGTGGGATAAGCTTTCTTCGATGTACGAGATGGCTTCAGCGTCTAATAAAGTTTTTATTATGAAAAGGTTGTATAACTTAAAAATGAAAGAAGGTGGAATTGTGTCCAACCACCTTAATGATTTCAATACACTAGTTACTCAATTAGTTTCTGTGGGCATCAGCCTCGATGATGAAATTAAAGCAATTTTATTACTATGTTCGCTACTGAATAGCTGGGAGGGAGTTGTTATGGCTGTGAGTACTTCTGTGGCTGCAAAAAATAAATTGAAGTTTGATGATGTTGCTGCTACTCTTCTCAGTGAAGATATGCGAAGGAAGAACCAAGAGAGCTCTTCAGGCAAAGCTCTAACTATTGTTAGTAGAGGAAGGCCTCGTCATAGAGTCAAAGACAATAATAGGAGAAGATCTAAATCTGCAAAAAGATCAAAATCTAGAGGCAGAATTGGTGACTGCTAGTTTTGTGGTAAGCCTGGTCATACTAAAAAAGATTGTTATTCCTATAAGAAGGCACAAGAAAAGGTTAAAGACAGCGAGGTTAATGCTGTTTATGAACACAATGATAGTGTTTTGGTTTTGTCCGTAAGTGAAGTTACTTCAAACTTGTGGGTTTTAGATTCGGGTGCATCTTTTCATGCTACCTCTTGTACGGATGCCTTCTCTAATTATCAGGCAGGACAGTTTGGGAATGTTTATTTGGGGGATAACAAATCTTTAGAGATCGTTGGTAAAGGGGATGTTCTCTTACAATCCAAGAATGGTACCACATGGCTTTTGCAAGATGTTAGACATATTCCAAAACTCAAGAAGAACTTGATTTCTATCAGCCAACTTTTTTCACAAGACTGCAATACTTTTTTCTTTCCGGATTCGTGGAAAGTCAATAAGGGTGCTCTGCAGATTGCCAAAGGAGATAGAGTGGGCAGCTTATATGTTTTTGAGAATGATTCTCAAGTGGGAGCTGCTATGGCACTGACAAACAATGAGACCGTACTTTGGCACCAACGTCTTGGACACATGAGTAAAAAAGGTCTTGAAGTGATGGTTAGAAGAGATCAATTACCGGGTTTGCAATCAGTGGATTTGGACTTTTGCCAACATTGTCTTTATGGCAAACAGAAAAGGGTCAGCTTCTTGAAGACGGGACGTGAAAAGCGTACTTCACCTTTGGAGCTTGTCTACTCGGATGTCTTTGGACCGACTGAGGTAACTTCTCTTGGAGGGGCTAACTATTTTGTAACTTTCCTTAATGACTACACTAGGAAAGTTTGGATTTTTATGATTAACAGGAAGTCTGAAGTTTTTAGCAAATTCAAAAAATTTAAAGCTTTAGTTGAAAATCAAAGTGGGCACACCATCAAATGTTTGCAAACGAATAACGGTGGTGAATTTTGCTCACTAGAATTTGATAATTTTTGTGCTGACAATGGTATTCGGAGGATCAAAATTGTTCCTTTTACGCCTCAAGAAAATGGGGCTGCAGAGAGGTTAAACAGAACAATTTTGGAGAAAGCACGTTGTATGCTTTCTAATGCTGGCTTGGGCAAAGAGTTCTGGGCTGAAGCTTGCAACATAGCAGTTTATTTAATTAATCGAAGCCCATCATCATGGTTAGATTTTGGTATTCCAGAGGAGGAGTGGCTTGGAAAGCGGATCTCCTATTCACATCTTCGAGTATTCGGGTGTGAAGCATTTGCTCTTGTTCCCAAGGAGAAACGATCCAAACTGGACCCCAAATCTCAGAAGTGCATCTTTGTTGGGTATGGCGAAGATCAGTATGGATTTCGTTTGTGGGATCCTGTCGCCAATAAAATTACTCGCAGCAAGGATGTGGTTTTTAATGAGCATGTTTTTCCAGCTTTGCAGACACAGACAATAATTACTAAGGAATATGTTCCTTTCTCAGTTCTTGAAAATGATCATTCAAATGGATCACCAGGAGGTAGTTTTTCGTCAGGTAGAATAAGTGGAATGAATTATTCACCCACCTCTGTTTTGTCCCCTGCTTCTTCTATCACGTCTTCTCTATTTTCTCCGAATGATGGAGGAAATGATTTGTTTGGCATCCTTCTGAGAATGGAATTCAGTTTCCTACGCCCCCCTCTCAGACTCCTCTGTTCTCCACACAAAATCCAATTTCTGTTTTGCGGCCTTCCACATTGAATTCACTGCCTCCAATTCTCTCTACACCGGGTCCTTCTCTTGTTATGCAGTCTTCATCTTATTCTGCGCAGACTTATGGTAATTCGTTGCCAGTTATGGTTAATTCGTAGCCTTGTGGAACAATTTCGCTGCCTTCCTCGCAAACTTGTTTTCAGCCTACCCCACTTTCCTGTGTTGATGCGCGGGCTCCTTTGACTGTTGCAGAGTCTTCTTTGGTCAATGCGCAGGGGTCTTATTTCAATTCGCAGCCTTCTGAAGGAAGCATCGGTGGTGTTTCCTTTCATTCTTTTTCGCCGCTTTCAAGAATTTCCCCACCACCACTCTTAAATGTCACGCCATCGCCTACGTTGATTAGTTCACCGTCCTTCACCTCTTCACTTGGTACGCATGACCATGGCAAAGTGTATGGGAAAAACGTTGGGGACTTTACCCAAGCAACAGGAAATGTGCGGATGCAGGGGCCTATTTCTCTAGAAGATATCCAGAGGCAAAGTCATCAAGAGAATGTTTCGACCATAGGTGTTTTGCAGAATGAGATAGACAATGTTCAAAATCAACTACAATGAATGAATCTGGATGATTCTAATTTGCCACAAGAAGGTCCTCAGTTACGGAGGTCTACCTGGGAAAAGAGATGTCCTTCAAAAATTTTTGATTATGAGTTATTGTTTTCAGAAGAGGCTAAGCCTGAGCTTTTACTCTCTGATCAACTTGAACCGGCTACTTTCAAAGAAGCGTGTCAGGTAGTTGATTCTGATAAATGGTTTGACGCAATGCAAGATGAAATGACTTCGTTGCAGGCTAACAACACTTGGGATTTAGTACCGCTTCCGCCTAACCGCAAACCCTTGAAAAATCGTTGGGTGTATAAGTTGAAAGAAAAGGATGCAGGCAGGAAATGTTATCGTGCCAAGTTGGTTGTCAAAGGGTATGCTCAACAGAAAGGCATTGATTTTAATGAGATTTTCTCTCCAGTTGTCAGAATGAATAAAATACGGGTAGTTTTGGGTTTGGTTGTAGTTTGGGATCTTGAACTTGACCAGTTGGACGTCAAGACAGCTTTTCTACATGGTGATGTTGCTGAAGAATTGTACATGGAGCAGCCGGAAGGTTTTAAACAACAAGGACAGGAACATCTTTATTGCAGGCTGAAGCGCAGCTTGTATGGGCTCAAACAAGCCCCGCGACAGTGGTATATTAAGTTTGATCACTTCATGATTGAGCACAAGTTTGTCAGGTGTGACGCAGATCCATGTGTTTATTACAAGCAGATTTCTACTGGTGAATTTGTTATTCTCTTGCTTTATGTAGATGACATGTTAGTAGCTGGTCCTAGTAAGAGGATTGTTTCTGAGTTGAAGGAGCAATTAGCTACACGGTTTGCTATGAAAGACTTAGGTGCAGCCAAGAAGATTCTTGGCATGACGATCAGTAGAGATAGACGAAAGAAAGAACTATTATTATCACAAGAGGCATATCTTAACAAGGTTATTGATAGATTTGGTATGGCTGATGCAAAATTTGTTTCTCTTCCTCTTGCTGCTCATTTTCGTTTGTCTTCTGATTGGAGTCCCAAAACCCAAGAGGATAAAGATTTTATGGAGAATATTCCTTATCGATCTACAGTTGGCAGTATTATGTATGCCATGGTTTCCACTCGTCCTGACATTGCTCATGCAGTGGGATTTGTGAGCAGGTTCATGAGCAATCCTGGAAAGTCTCATTGGGAAGCAATCAAATGGATTTTAAGGTATCTTAAAGGTACTGCTGGTTATGCTTTGTGTTTTGGTGGAAATAATGTTCAGCTGCAAGGTTTCACTGATTCTGATCTTGGCGAGGATTTGGATAAACGCCGGTCTACCACTGGCTATGTTTTCTTATTTGCTGGTGCAGCCATTAGTTGGGTCTCTTTCTTCTGCTGAAGCTGAGTATTTGGCTCTTTCTGAAGGTGCTAGGGAGCTGATTTGGTTACAGCTATTGTTTAGCGATTTGAGGTGTCAACAATGAGAGTATGTTCTATTTTGTGATAGTCGTAGTGCCATTTTTATGGCTCACAATCATTCATCTCAGCAGCGTTCCAAACACATTGACCGTCATGCTCATTACGTTTGTCATGTGGTTGAAGAGGGCAAGTTAAAAATTGTAAAAATTGACACAAAGGTCAATCCGGCGGATATTTTTACCAAAGTTGTAGGCAAAGAGAAGTTCGAATGCGCTAGGACTTCTCTTGGTCTGGTTAAGAAGAAGTAACCATAAATTTAGAGCAAAGGAATGGTTGGCAAGTTGCAGCATCCGTTGGACTTCAAGTGGGAGATTTGTTGAGTGCTGAAGCCCAACGGGCATCTTGTTTCCCTCCAAGTTGTTGTCTTTTCATATTCCACTTCTAGGAGTGAATTGTAACTTTATTTATGCTGCACCTTTCATTTGTAATGTTTGTTGAGAATAATAATATTCCTCTGCTCAGTGTGGATGTAGCCATATTTTGGTGAACCACGATAAAATCCTGGTGTCATATTTTGTTCATGTTTTCTCATTTGCAGTTGCTCTGTTTTTGCACTTTTGTTTTTCGCTTGTCATTCTTTTCACTAGTGACCGTTTCCCAACCCTTGATCAATGCTCAAGATGATAAAATGCAAATGGAGATGATGGAGTGAAATGGACAAGATCCAATCTCAAATGAAGAGAGTAACCTTGCATAAATTGTGGATGAGTTGCTCAAAGATGAAGCTTGTATTTAAAGATTTTCAAATGCTGAGTGTTGAAAATGAACCAATGGGGGACAAAAATCAAGCCAATAAGATAAGGCCACTTGTCAAGTGATGATAGGCCAATGGTTGTGCAAGATTTGGGAAGAGTGCCCATGAGAGGGAAAATTTGAATTCAAATTTGCAATGAATGCTGATTTTGACTTTGGAAGGGGACATGTAAGAGACATGTAAGGCCTCATAAATGTTCTATTGGGTGTACATGTCCACTTGGGGGGAGATTCAAACTTGGAGAATATTCCCCCTTTATGCCAAGTTGAAAATAAATATTTTGATAAATCAATTAAATGCAATTTCATGTGTAAGTGGCCAAATCTAGATAATGCAAGTGGGTGAGTATTTAATCAGGGTTAGATTAAATGGATGATGATTATGCTGATTTAATGCTGATTAGATGATTTTGACTTTTAAGACTTAAATATTTGTTTTATTTAAATCAGAAAAGGATGGAAGATGCATGTTTGAGATTTTAATTAAATAAAGCTTGATTTATTTAATTAAACTATGATTAAGCTTTTGATGATAAGAACCTGATTTACTAGGTGAATAGATGTGATGCATTTGATTTATTTATTGAGCGGATGAATATGCATAATGCTAATTTGACGTGTCTACATTTTGCCCCTCTTTGAAGCAATGTACTTGTTGCATTGGTTCAAAGAATAACTTGCCGTGATCAAAATCAAAAAAATTATAATTTTTTCGGATGCCCCAGCAGAAAGAAGTACACTAGTACATTGCCCCCTCGAGAGATCGAGCGAAAAGATTGGATTTGAGGGTCAATCTCGTGATAAAGAGGTTCAAAATGGGTGGTTATGGATGACGATGCAAAGATGATTTCAAGATCATTAGAATAACAAATCTATATTATTCTTAAACAACTTAAATGATGATATGATATGAGATGGATGAGATTGATGATGTGAATGATGTGATATGTTGTGATTATGCAATGGATGATTTATGAGACTAACAGATCTATATTATGATGATGATATGTATGTGAGAAGATATGCAGAATATTGATGGTTTGCAGATGCAGGATGGATGCATGACGGATGCAGGATGGATGCATGCTAATGGTTTGTGGATGCAAGATGGATGCATGATGGATGCATTGGTGATGTTATGTTAGTGCAAAGAGAAGAAAGAAGAAATGAGATGTTGACAAGAGGATCCAACAAGTCCATGATTGGTCGAGACTTTATTAGAGATGATGATGATAGATGACGATGATGATAAATGATGATGATTTGCTTATCAAGGATTGGGATTTTCAAAGGGTCACTTACTTTATGTTTGATAACACGCCTAAGCACGATGCATCAAGGTATAAAGGACCAAGATGGCGTTGTACTTAGTGTGATGGACTTTGAGTCGACAAATAGATAGGAATATTCTTGTTCACACCTGACATACAGAAACCTTGCTAGGGCGTACCTAACAAAGCAAGTATTCTCCAAGTTATATTACAAGAGCGTCCAACAAGCACAGCAGACAAAATAATAATGATCGTTGCCCCATTCCTATCTCTCTAAATCCTTCGTTCGGATATCATCGAGAGGTCCTTGGAATGAGCGCAATAAGATAAATCAAAAGAAAAGATCAAGTACACAAATAAGCCAATGTTCTTCATACCTTCAGCCAAAGGGATTTGTTTTGATAGGATAAGGATCTAGGGTGATATCCAAAATGATGCCCATTGTCGAACGATATATCCTAGGACATGCATTGTATAGGATGATGATGGTTTGATAAGTTGATTGATAGGCTGTTGATATAAGGTTAACTGACATGTTTGCGACTGATCAAGAGTTTGATTTTGTTTTAGAGGTTTGTTGTTTGCTTTTGATTTCATGATTGAAGCTTGATTTTGCTGACTGCTATGATTGTTTCTATTTGCGTTGCCAAAGGATGAAGGTGATGATCAGTTTATTATGGATGATTGATTATTTCGAGTGAAAGCGAAATGGGATGGGTGGATTTTTCAAATATTTGGATTTTTTGACCTTTTTTGAAATGTTTTGAGGCATTTTTGGTATTTTTCAAGATTTTTCAAATGTTTTGATTTTTTGATTTTTTGAATGTTTTGTTTTCTCACATTTTATGGATGTTTTGGATTTTGATGTTTTTGAATGTTTTGGATTTTGATGTTTTTGGATGTTTTTGGATTTTGATGTTTTTCGAATGTTTTTGAATTTTGATGTTTTTTGAATGTTTTTGGATTTTGATGTTTTTGATGTTTTTGGATTTTTTTGATGTTTTGGATGTTTTTGGATTTTTTGCACGATTTTGACGATTAGGATATGTACATGTGTGACGGTATTAGTGTTGTGTTTATGATTTTTGTTGAAGACCAAGTTAAGGTTGATTGATCAGATCGATGGATTGATGATGATAATAACATTGTTGAAGATACACAACAATGCAATCATAGTGTTATGCAACACAAGGATTGGGATGTTAATGGGATTGATGATGATAACATTGTTGAGGACGCACAACAATGCAAGGATAGTGTTAAGCAACACAATGATTGGTAAAGATATCCCAGGATGATGATGAGTTGATTGGATTTGATTTGATCAAGATTGTTGAAGCTTGGTTTGGAACAAAAGATGTTTTGGATGATTTGATGTGACATTGAAGGATGCGTTTAGATGCGACTGATAGTGATTGTTTTGATCAATTTTTGATGAAAGATGAAGCGTGATAAGGAATATGTTTTCGTCAAATTGTGCCATGGGCTAGTGATTCGGATTTTTGCTCACGAGTGCTTTGACCAATTTGATTTCATGTTTGCCAAATGTTCGGATCGCCACATAAGTCAGAGGATATAGATCAAGATTTATTCCTGAAGCAAGATGTAAATACCTGCCCCCAATGTCTAGCAATGTATGGAATGTCATGGATGGATGCTCAAATAAGTGTATGGATGGAGGGACATGGATTATCTTGCGATAAGATAAGGTGTTCGTATAATGAATGCTCATTTGGATAATGCTTCATGGCTCATATAACATAGGATAGGATAGGATCAATGAAAATGACCCATGTCGAGATGTTTTACCGTAAGCAAGTGTAAAGCGTGCCCCAAAATTGTATCAAGATCAAGATAACTAAGATGATGGATGCAAATATATGCGAATGGATTGGATAAATGGTTCATGGATGGATGGATTTATTATGGATAAGATGGATGGAATGCTCAATTTATTATGGATGGGATGAGATGCTTTCAACAGAACTAGCACACATAGATGCTTGATTCTACTCATGATGCCTGTTTGCCAGGTTTTCATCATGGTCTTGCCCAAAGCGCCGCCCATGCGGTTTTCACTAGAGGACGATTTTTATCTTTACTATTTTCAATCCTTTTTCTAATTTGTTTGGATTTTCATATTTTTTTTATTTTTTTTGTATTTTTTCGAAAGATTCATGCTGAACCACCTGGTGGTGTTGACGTAGATGCCTCTGTCATAATGTGCCATTGATATCCTGCCTGAAGGAGTTGCTTTGCTAAGATACGTGCACTTGAATGCAACTTTTGGGATTCTTGATCTGCTTTGTCGATACCAGGGTTAACTCTATCTCTATGCATACATCGCGATAAAGTGTCTTCTGAATCCTTATGATGAAGGGTCATTGCCAATACATGGTTAATATGAGAATTGGATATCATGCGTGGAGGCGTGGATGGAGTGTGTTTAGGGATAAAAGATGGATCGGTTGACTATTTGGAACCTTTGACTCTCCAAACTTGGGAAGATGAGCAATGATGGGTGGATATGGAAGTGTGCATGGAATTAGGACCAACTGCTTGATATACTTTGTATGTCGCTTGAAAAGCCTGCTTTTGATTTTGCGGACATCTTTGATGGATACCTTTCCCTCTTTTATTTTCCCCCATAGTTTCTTTGACTGATGGAGTTTGATAGGGATAATCTTTCTTTGTATTCTTCGGTATCCATTTGTATTTGATTTGTCCATTATGCTCTGCTTCTTTTGCTTTGATAACATTCTTCGTACTTTGATTCAAATTTTCCTTTTGAAATTGGTCCCAATGTGTGGGTGGGATGATGGGTGGATGAAGATTCATGGCATGGCTGGTTGTAGTATTGACACTAGCTTCATCATAAGGACTCTTCATGCCCCTTATGTTGATGTTTACTCGAGACGAAGTTGCCCCTAGTATTGTGGTAGTACCTTTGTTCTTTGACTCTTCCTGTTTTGAGATGTCTTGTTCAGTAAACATGCTCTAACAAATGACCATCGTAGTTGATGTTCTTTCAATTTGCTGCTTCACTAACTCTGGATGTTCTATTTGACTTGTTTTGTTGAGCAGATAATGATGGATATCTTTATTCATGATGTCCTCAATTTGAGTTTGGGACATATTCGATCCTGATGTTGACAACTTCGTTTGATTGTAGGAATCAATAACCTACTCTTTTTGTGTTGTAATGTTAGGAGTAAATGAATCCTGTTCTAAATGAAGATCATCTACGTGTCCATCCATAGCAAGCATCTCATGGGAAGATGGAGGAGTATGTGCTAGATGGATATGATCATCTTGCATAGAAAGGAGAGTATCCATTAGATTATTGTAGTATCTTGAAGATACAAATTCTTGATCTTGAATGTTTTTGGAGCTTCTTTCGGCATGCTTTGGATCAAGTTCTTGACATGGGTCAGTTTCAAAGGATGGACTACTTACAAATGGCTCTTGGATATCTTCATTATGCATGGAAAGTGGCTTAATATCTTCGTGATCTTTGACTGGACTTGGATCAGGTGTCGAGTTGAAGATCCCTTCAATATCGGCAATCATGAGGTCGAAGGATGTCAATATGTCTTGGAAAGGACCATTGCTATACTTTGGTGAAAGACATTGATCATACTTTAGAATAATTTCTTGAGATATGTCCTCTACCTCATTAGGTGATGTAGATACATTTTCAACATGATCATTGGTCGATGCCTCGTCAGACGAAGTGAAAATATCTTTATTGATGGATAGATTTTGAACATTTTTTTCAACAATTGTGATAGAGAGATATCTAATGTCTTCAACCATAGGGTCAAATGATGTTGACATTTCTTGAATTGGATCATTGTTGGGTATTGTCGGTGTATTTTGATCATGATTGAGAAGTGACTCTTGACATATATTCATTTGATCATTGGATGGAGTAGACACAACTTCAAGGTGTTCAATGATGGAGTGATCTTGATCTTTGTTCTCAACAGTTGTTGTTTGTTGGGTAGCTCGAGAGGCTTGGGCAGCTTGAGAGACTTGTTGAGTTTTTCTTGCTTGTTGTGTGGCTAGATATTGTCGGATAGCCTTTTGGTAGGCTTGGTGAGCCCTTAGTGCAATTTCATATTGTCTCGCTAAGTTTGGTTTTGGTGGTAATGGTGGTGGATTTGGAATTATGTTGGATGCGATGATGGGTGTGATAGGGGTGGATGAGATTGATGGAAATGATGTCTCCACTATGGTACTCACATCAAAATCCGAAGGCAACTTGGACCCTTGTTTTTCCAATTCAAGCATGTATAACGAAGGGTTGAGTCTCATCATGATGTTGATGATTCGAGGATTATGTGGATTTTGGAGAATTTCTATCCTTTCCTCGTGAGACATTCCAAAAGTAGGGTCCTCTCCTTGGTTTTCTTCTTGCAGATTTTGTGATGATGAGAGGGTCAATGGATTGCTTGATTCTGTTGGATTCATTTCTGCATTGGTTTGGCTAAGATTGCTTGAAGCAGGATTTTCTTTGTGGACTTCCATACTCTTCTTGTATTGAGATCTCGTTTGAACCATAAATCAAGGATCAATCTTCGAGAATATGGGAGATGAATCTCTTGATTCCTTGGATTAATCTCTATTTTATGTCCCAAAGTGAAAGTTTTAGGATGCCTTTTAGGATCAAATGTGATGATGATAAGATGGTGATGTTTAAAGATGGATGTTATGGATGTTTTTGGCTTTTGATAAATCTTGAATGAAATGCTAGGACTTTGGATTTTTGATTGGTTTGATTTTTGGATTTTGAGATTTTGTTCTTGATCTTGATTTGGATTTTGATTTTGATTTTGAACAAAAAGACCCTAAGATGTTTGATAATGATCTAAAGGATAGTTGTGTTCAAAGGATGATGATTTGGATATGTGTGAGGAGAAGGATGCATCTACCCACACCTACCCAAACAAGATGATTGTTCCACTAAGTATATGGAGAAGGATTCATCTACATACACTAAGCTAGACAAAATGATTTGGATGAATTTGACTAAGGATATGCAAAAGGATGCATTTACACATTCCTAGCCAAAGGTGTTTTGATAAATGTTTTCAAGGACTTGGTCTCAATGATTTTGGTGTTTGCTTGACTTTGCCATAAAGCCTAGCACTTCAAGGATGATTTCAAGGTTTTTTCAAAAGATGATTTGTGAGATGGATTTTGATGTTTTGAAAGATGGATGAAAGAGGTTTGATTTGTTTTGATCCTTTAGGTGAACCTAAAAAAGACACTTTGTGTTTTCCTAGACCTAGGTATTGAAGAGCATGCATATGCTTCCTAAAGACCTTTGTAACCAAGAAATTATTTGAACATTTTGGATTTCCAATCAATGATTTGTGCTTTTGGGATTTGGAGTCTTCAACACACATGAAAGTTCATTTTGCTTAGCTTTGCTTAATGGATTTATTTTACCAAAAACACTCTCTTTGATTAAAGTTTCAAACTAAGATGTCCAATGTCTTAATTTCTTTAAACCCCACAAGATATTTTATGTGGAAATTCAATGAACTTAAGGCAATCGTTTTCCTATTGTTTACTCAAGAAGACAAATTGAGGTATAATCCAATGCTTAGGAACCTCTAAGGACGTGAATCCCAAGGGAAAGCAATAGCATATGGATTAAGTCAATGATGTTTGTCTTCAAGAGGGTTTGAAATTTTGAGAATCTTGTTGAATGTTTGTTTGCAAGATGTTTTCAAATTCAACACTATGTTTTCAAACAGAGAACAATTACAAGCCCTATGGATGTGTAAGACAATATTTGTTGGATTCCCACTTGGACAAGTCCAGCTATGCTTATCTCTAGCGGATGGTTAGATGCTTGACCCCACTGGCTCCCCTCCACGGCTCATTAATGTCAATCGGGCAGCCAAGCATCAACACCCATGAAACTCCCATGGCATGCTTTCCATCTCTACTAGAAGACCGTAAGAGTGTGGGTGGCTTCCACCGTTCTTGCACCAACAAATAGATTAAGGATTTTGGCAAATTCTAGCACATGGGTTCTAGTAAGGACTTTTCGTTCGTGGAGATTGACCCATACGGCAAGAGTCCCCTTTCGGATCCATCTTGTCGGAGCCAACCGCGTGATTATGGCGTTTAACCAAAACCCTCATTTATATCTTGGCTGGAAATACTCTTGGCTTTAGAGTGTTACCGGTTGAGTCGTCCCTTGGGTGAGTACTTTTTCCCCAAGGCAGGCCCTCTAAGATAAACAAAAGCAAGCAAAGACACAATCCGTAACTCGATCGATCTTTGATGGCACAAAGAAAGAGAATGTACGCAAAAATGCCCCTACTCACACTCGCACAAGATGTTCAATTTTTAAGCCCAAATCGAAGTGTTTCAAAGCAATAAAATGTATTTTGAGTTTTCTCTTGCACCCTAGATCGCACGAAGCACAAGGGGAGAGGATACGTACTCAAAAGACAAAATCACACAATTCAAACACTTGTTTGTTTTATAGCCTTCAAAGCATTTGTGAGTTCGTTTTAAGCACCAAATGAAATATGAAGATTGCTTGTCCAATTTTTAACCCAAAACAAACTCTAGTAAGTGTCTAAGCTTGAATTTTAGCCTTTTGCAAATGGAGAAAATCAAATTGTTCTTTTTAGACCCAAATGAAAATTAGTGTTCTAAAATGAAAAGATAAACAACTTCGTGAAGTAGTGTTGATCAAACACTTAAAGTGTTTAAAAACACATTGGGTTTTCAAAAAAAAAAATTCTCCTCCTTTCGTTTTTGTTTGCTAGCCTCCTTGTTGATTTTTCGCTTTCCTTGTACCTCTTTGCCTTCGTTGTTCGTTTGTACCTTTTTTCCTTCGTTGTTCGTTTGTACCTATAAGATAAAAAGACAATTATGTGAGGATCATTATATTAGTTTTGACCATTAACTTCAAATAATAATATAATCTCAATTGAAAAGATAAATGATTTTGGATGATCATGATAATAACGAAAATATCTACAAGTGAATAATGTTTTATCTCTTATTGATGTCTTATGCGATAGTTATCCATTGATTCACACTAGAAAACAATATATGAAATGCTCCAAATTAATATCACACCAAGAAAGATATGAAATGTTTCTAATTAACATTTAAATGACTTTTCATTTTGTTTTGCCAAGGGAAGCAAATAAAAGCAATATCAAATGTCAAAAGTTACGAGCAATCAACATACTAATCAATGTGCAATGAGCTTTAATCCATAATGTATTTAATCAAAAACATGATGAACAAAGACACCACCATGATGATTATGAGTAGATTGCATCATAAATAAGCATGAATTTAGACGCCTGTCAATATTTGAATTCCAGAACACTTGAGTTTAGTCAGTATTTAATAAATCAAGTACAGTAAAAGGAAAATTGAAAGAACTAGTTGCATTAATGTCAAAAGGCATTTATCTCATTTGCTGCAACTACTCCTTGTCGACTATCATCATTCAAGCGACTTTAATAAACCTCCCTCATGGTATTGACAAGAATCTTTTGTATTATTGTCCTGTGTAAATAAAATACTGTAGGCTACGCGCTGGTACTGAGTCTCTGATCTCTCCACCACCATGTAACAACAAAGGAATTAAATGTCAGTGCCTGAAGTCAACGTGCAATGTCTACCATGCCGTCCAAATGCATCAAACTGCTCTCAACGTGCTATTTATGTTATATTGAATGCAATAAGATTTGGAAGGCCTGAGAATATAAAAAATGATGAAGCTAATTTGGAATCATTCAAACCTGTCCCATCTATAGCCGTCACTTCCTGCATTGGTCAGATATTAAATAGAAACAAAGACTTTTTCATTCAGAGATCTAAGAACAAATCCTGAGATCTGTGCATTTACATAACCAGGAAAAGGACAACTTTAAAAGAAATCAAGCGTGATAAAGTTGATTTTTTCTTGGAAGACAAGGCAAAGACTACAGGACGCATTCATTTATGAATTTATTTGAACAACCAACAAGGAAATGCTAGATGAAACCCATTCACCCATATCGAGCACAAAGACTTGGATTTGGAATATCAATGTTGGGATGGGCGCCGCATCCTTTCACGTGGTGATCTGTGTCTTTTACCAGCGCTGCTCTATTCTGTTTCGAGCAATCTTTTTCATTGTCATGTAATGAACTGCTATGATATGGCACGAGGGGCTTGGAGCATAAACCACAAATGAATAGAAATGCTTGTTCTTTGCTACGTAGTCATGAAATGTCCGACTGAGGTTGCTCCAGCAGCCCTCCACCTTTCACCGCTCACTTCACCAGCAAGCTACTACCCCCAAAGTTTCTTTTATATACCTTGACAGGCAAGGGAAGGCCTATAAGCAACCTGGTTCAATGTTGCATGGAAGAATGTGAATATAAACAGGTTAGACTATTCCATCACGGGCAGTCATCATGACATCCCAAACGAGTGTTGTGTGGGAACGGTGTTGAACGCAAGAAATAATAATGATCTACTAAATTGGGAATCCTTACAGCAATAAATACACATGGTCTAGGGATTTGATATCGAAAAAGATGAGGATGTGCCTAGTCCTGCACTTAAGCAAGCCTTACCATTGCCTGAGCTTCCTAAGTTCAATGCAGAGGACGATTTTGACTCATATACATTAATGATTCTCCCCTTAGTTTCTAGATCCCATATAAAGACAAACCTCACTGCTATAGCCTCCGGGAAGGCTCAGTCCACCTTTAACCAATTGCCTGGTCCCTTCTGTCAATCACTGGGTATTGGAGGATATAAGATTTGAAGAAGTGGGTATTAGCTGGGAGGGTCATAGAGAAGATATAGGGATGTGTATATCTGCATGGAGAAGATTTATAAGGACAACTCGTGGTAATCTAAAGATAGATGCTATGGGCCTGCCCCACCCCTGAATGTGTGTTACAGAAACATAACCTCAAAAGGCGCCGTTGTTATGATTTGAAGTGTCTGCCATTGAAGATTAATTCATAGTTGAGTGAGGTTGGTAACATTTAAGGGTGGGAGCCCCTATTTTCTGCTAGGACACATGAATGGGGGCTCTCTAAACAAATTGCTAAAGCTGAGGAAATGCATGTTAGAATCTTTCCTAGCTGTAAACATAGGCAACTGGAAGAAATCAGAGGCAATAAATTTGGGAGTTTAAATGATGTAGAAATATAAGATCCAAAATAATCACGTCCTCAAATACATCAATCAATGCCAAAACATTGATCTTTACTAAGATGGAAACAACCATATTAATGAGAAGAACAGTGATACCTCATAAGATTCTTTTCAAGAGAAGCATAATGCCCTCCAATAGCATGATCAATATAGACTAACAGAGTTACGATGCAAAGGAGGACTAAATAGAAAGATATTGATCTGAACACGACACGGAGAGTTCACACCAATGAAAACTAACTTGCAAATAGCAATAAACCAAATGTAAACCTGCAGTTAGCAATAAAAATAGGCTCATCAAGACAATCAATAGACACAAATGCCCTCCTTCTAGCACCAAATGTGAGCATACCTTTTTTTAAATCTGCAAAAGCACTAAACTTCATACAAGGGTTAGCATTTTACAAATCTACCTAAGTAAACTCCTATGAAATACATTGCAAATGTTTTCAAAAATGCAACAAAGGATAAAAGAAAGCTATAAGCATTATGAAAACCACTACAATTACCTATTCCATAGTGGATTGGTGTCACATGTGCTAGTGACCCTTTCCCAACCCTTAATAAATGCTCAAGATGATAAAATGCAAATGGAGATGATGGAGTGAAATGGACAAGATCCAATCTCAAATGAAGAGAGTAACCTTGCATAAATTGTGGATGAGTTGCTCAAAGATGAAGCTTGTATTTAAAGATTTTCAAATGCGAGTGTTGAAAATGGACCAATGGGGGACAAAGATCAAGCCAATAAGATAAGACCACTTGTCAAGTGATGATAGGCCAATGGTTGTGCAAGATTTGGGAAGAGTGCCCATGAGAGGGAAAATTTGAATTCAAATTTGCAATGAATGCTGATTTTGACTTTGGAAGGGGACATGTAAGAGACATGTAAGGCCTCATAAATGTTCTGTTGGGTGTACATGTCCACTTGGGGGGAGATTCAAACTTGGAGAATATTCCCCCTTTATGCCAAGTTGAAAATAAATATTTTGATAAATCAATTAAATGCAATTTCATGTGCAAGTGGCCAAATCTAGAGAATGCAAGTGGGTGAGTATTTAATCAGGGTTAGATTAAATGGATGATGATTATGCTGATTTAATGCTGAATAGATGATTTTGACTTTTAAGACTTAAATATTTGTTTTATTTAAATCAAAAAAGGATGGAAGATGCATGTTTGAGATTTTAATTAAATAAAGCTTGATTTATTTAATTAAACTATGATTAAGCTTTTGATGATAAGAACCTGATTTACTAGGTGAATGGATGTGATGCATTTGATTTATTTATTGAGCAGATGAATATGCATAATGCTAATTTGACGTGTCTACAATTACAGAAAGGAGAAACACATAGACAGAATGAGATAGAACATCAAGTACACATAAACAACAAACACGAGATATATGTGGGGAAAACCCTTTCAGGTAAAAAACCCCACCCTCCAAAAGCATAATACTATTGTATTAAATCAAATAGAGGTTACAATGCAACTCCAAGTACAAAGCTTCTTCAACAAGTGTTTCAAAACAAACACCTATTTTAGAGTGAATCTGGTAGCACTTCGTTACCTACAAACAAACTATGCATTCTACAATGCAAGGCATATAATAAATAGAGAATACAAGCCAAGAGAAGCATCTAGAAGAGGATGGGCATCCAAACCCACATGGCACAATATCCCATGCCATAGACATGCATTTGGACACCTACAATATTCCCTTACACCCCTTACAACTGTCATAACATGCAATATTCTCTCTCCAAGCTTGGGCGCCCAAAATATGCTCATAAAAGCCTATGACAGATGCCTTACAACTGTCATAAAATATGAGTTGTGCAAGTTGATGAGACGTGGTTTTTCTCAATGTGTAAAGTTACATTTGCAAATTGTAGTTACAAATGTACATACTTGAAATAAATCTAACAGATCATACAGGAACATTACGAGTTATTGCTTTCAAAGATTGAGCCACCAACCTTCTTGGTATCTTTGTAAAGGATTTGTATATATGCTACAGTTCAATCTAGAAGCAGAAGTGAATGTTGAGACTATAATTAAATGGGCTTTTTTCAAAAAATGTATTTTCACCCTTTCATATGCATATGATGAAAGTGGCATCAAGAGACACTTAAAATAAATGATCACCAAAGTTGATCTCTTGGATTTTGTTGAAGAAAATAACTTGTTGTTACATGGACTCAATAATATGTCCAGTACTGATAATACTTCAATCTACCTCCATTTTATACCATATGTAAAAACATATTTGTAACTATCCTATAATAGTGAAATTTTATGTTCTACTCACCTCTTTGTAATTTCATTGGGACATGTATGCATGTTTAGAATATGTACAAGTAGTTATGGAAAGGATGTTTCTCTAATATTTCATTGATTTTTTCCTTCATACTACTTAATAATCATGTTTACTATATAGATGTTCATTTCTAAGTGTATTTTTTTTAGAACACAAATTATATCTATATATGTCATATAACATCAAATGTTAGCTTAAATGATGTACAAAAAAAATATATTTTTTCTATTGGTGCATGTATTTTGCTTATGACTATTAGTAATCATTGAAAAGAAGTTGAGTGGGCGGTAACAACTTCCTACACTAATCTAAGTAGGGGAGAGTTACAAAAAATTCCCTTTAATACCTTATACAGTTACAAAAAGGAGAAACACATAGAAAGAATAAGATAGAACATCAAGTAGACATAAACAACAAACACGAGATATACGTGGGGAAAACCCTTTTAGGTAAAAACCCCACCCTCCGAAAGCATAGTACTATTGTATTAAATCAAATAGAGGTTACAATGCAAATCCAAGTACAAAGCTTCTTCAACAAGTGTTTTGAAACAAACACCTATTCTGGAGTGAATCTGGCAACATTTCATTACCTACAAACAAACTATGCATTCTACAATGCAAGGCATACGATATATAGAGAATACAATCCAAGAGAAGCATCTAGAAGAGGATGGGCATCCAAACCTACATGGCACAATATCCCATGCCATAGACATGCATTTGGACACATGTACAATAATCCCTTACACCCCTTTCAACCGTCATAACATGCAATATTCTCTCTCCAAGCTTGGGCGCCCAAAATATGCTCATAATAGCCTATGAAAGATGCCTTACAACTGTCATAAAATCTATCATAAAATCTACCACAAGATTTGTCATAGAATCTATCATAGAATCCAACTATCTCATAGCCTGTCATAACCCAACTTGGGCACTAACTTTCCCCGTGCATAAAAATGCCTTCTAAAAAAATGCTCTCCTAATTTCTCTCGAATCCTAATAATTTGATCATGGTGATGGTGAACATAATATTATAAAAAATACTATTTGTCTTCAATACTAGGGTGTTAAGAATGTTATACTGTAATCTATAGATATTAAATTCTCATGAAATAGTAGAAAAAATATACTAAATTCACTTCTAGAGGTATATATGAAGTTTCAAGTGTTTTTATCAAGTATCCTCCTTTAGAATAATATTATAGATCTCTTACAAATAAAGTATTTACTGTTAAGTGTAAAAGGAGATCCTAGATCTAACTAGTAGATTAGCCCCAATCAATCCTTTCTTTGATTAACATTGGAACAAAATCCAACAAAGGCATATGGATTGGATAACTACCTCAAAGTAGATCCAATTTGCTTCGGTTTTGTTCCTTTGTTGCAAAGAGGGAAGATTAATTGAAGGTGATTTAATTAACCTAATTAATGTGAAAATCTAATCTAAAAATGCAGATAATTTGAATAGATGAAAATAAAAATTGATGAAAAATTTGTAGATCTAGGAAGAGTAGACAAAGGGTCACTTGTGATGGAGAATAGAGCTTGAAATAGCTAGACTAGGGCGTTGGACACCCTAGTCTAAGGATTTTGGGCACTTTGAAATGTGATTTGATAGTTACAGTTTTGTATTGCATATTCATACTCTAAAATATGTCACCTTCACACTTGAACCTGCAAAACACAACAATAGAGAGGAGAGGGGTGGCTATATACATGAGTTTACCTTGGTCAAACCCTTGCTTATTTCTACCTCAATGAATAGAAAATTCACTAGTACAAAAACAACAATATATGACTAAATAAACTACTAAAAATTGCATATAAATGACTAATTTTGGTCACGTGACGATTAGTAGTTTATTGCCGGTCATTTATAACGCAACCAAATTTATGATTAAACTATTTTAGTCATTTATCTAGTCATTGATTTAGTCATTGATTTAGTTATTGATTTGGTCATTGATTTGGTCATTAATTTAGTCATTGATTTAGTCGTTAATTTAGTCATTGATTGTTGTTAACTGGTCATTTATTTAGTCATGGTAGTGATTTATTTAGTCATATATTTAGTAGTGATCCCACAATAGTGGTTTACAATTTTTGGCCAAACTAGACACTGAAATAATTTTTTTAACTGAATCTTCACTTTCGGGCATTTATAGCGGCTAAACCGTGAGGAATTTGAAGATGATGCAAACTAGAGTTTTATGAAATTTTGTCTTTAGATTCTAAATATATTTTTTCCAAAAATTTTGGAATTAAATTTCACTTCTTTTTCCATCTCCCTCGAAAACTAGTTTTTTTTCAGAAAACAACATTTTTAAAAAGTGACACTCATCGTATAACACAACTTTTTTTCCATGAAGGATAAAATTCTAAATCTTTCGAATTTAGATTTGTAACTCTGATATCTAGTGCTTCCACTTAGTTAGATAGTTTTTTATTGAATATTTTCTCTTTTATCAAGTTTTGAAGTCAAACCAATTACAATTTAGACATAGCACGACCGTATAACGCGTAATTTTTTTTGTATGGATCGAAATTCAATTTTTATTTTTTTGTTGGATCAAAGACTTCAATATCTAGTTCACTAATATTTTTTATTTTATTTTTTTGATAATTTGGTATTTTTCCACATGTGCAAAACAAAGAGCTTGATTTTCGGTGAAAAACCTACATTTAGAAGAAATAAAAAATAAATATAATAATCAAATTAAATTTTATTAAAATTATACTTTTTTGGAAGCTTATAGTGAGGAATACAAACTTACAAAAAAATAAATTTTAAACGAATTCATTTGATCCCCCAAAAAGTAAATCAAAAGTGGTTTTTTATCAACATTTTGATAAGTGTAAAGGAGACTCTGTTATAGGTATGATTTATAACTAGCGGGCTTCTATCCAAGGGGGCTTGGTATAAGGTGGTTTGATCAGACCCTCTTCAATTGGAATCCTTTAAATGGAACATTTCAAAACTTAAATCATTATATTTTCTAAGATTGTGTGATTTCAACAAAAATCAAGATCTCCTAGAAATTGTAAACCACTATTGTGGCAGCACCCTTAATCATTAATTGTTGTTAACTGGTCATTTATTTAGTCATGGTGTTCATTTATTTAGTCATTACTTTAGTCATATTTAGTTATTACTTTAGTCATATTTAGTCATTAATTTATTCATTACTTTAGCCATATATTTAGTCATTAATTTAGTTATATATTTAGTCATATATTTAGTTATTAATTTAGTCATTTAGTCATTACTTTAGTCATATATTTAGTCATATATTTAGTCATTAATTTAGTCATTTTTATTTACTGGTTTCCATTAATTAGTAGTAAATAGTCATGAAATGAATAATTTATTAAATACCATAAATTTTATAATACAAAACTAACATAATATTAAACTTGAACTAAAACATAAAAGCTAGAGCATGCTAGAATTAAAAGATTGATTCAACATCATAATAAATAAAGGTAATTTGCAATACAAAATTTAATGTATATTATATAGATGTCAAAATTGTTTAAAGAGTATATATGTAAATATAATAAAAAATGTCGAAGTTGTCTAAGAGTTTCCAACTCTTTCAAATACACCATAATAATTAAGATCCCTAAACAACACATTCAAAATGCTGCATAAAGCAATGAGTCAAGATGTCTAACAACTAGTATATGATAAACATGTTCAACTATGTCATTTATTGCAAATATTTTAGTGGCCACCGTGTGAAGGTTTCAGGTTTTTCTCTTTTAGATGAACTCCATCTATTTTGTCTTCATAAACAAGGGGTATGTTACTTGTGACCTTTAAAATGTTTACATTTGCATCTCTTGTTCCTTTCAAGTTGACTCCATGTACAATAGATAGTGAATGAATCCGCCCAATGCCCACAACATCAGCATCAAACGGATCCAACACCCTAACTTTATCCCCTTCTTTGAGTTTATCAATACATTTCTACAAAAAGAAAAAAGAAAAAAAACACATTATATTACATAGGTAATGATTACCCTTGTTTGCATAATAAAACAACCATTACTTACTTAAATAGTACTTGCATGTGTGTTAAAATAATTGCAAAAAGAAATTTTCAAAAATAATTGCAATAATACCTTATGAATGTTTTACCTTGAAAATTACCTTAGCAGTCTCACATTTTTGTTGATCAAGAGGCTTGGTAGTCTAGATGATTATTATCATCCATAGGGTATAAAGTCAACTAGAAAGAGAATGGGGGAGAGGGATTAGAGTAAGCATAGATTCCAAGAACCATTCATCAATCTAATTTACTAAAAAACTAACACTCGTAGCAATGCTTACAATGTTACTATTAGCTTCATGTTAATTAGACACAAAGGCCACAAATATAAACACATTACCATGCACACATACCAAACACATAAGGTTATGATAGCACTGTTACATATAAAAAATGTAGCTAATGCACAAAAAAAAAGAATGCAATATGAGAGCACTACTATTACTACTATAAGGTGAAGGTGAAATACATTGGGATATACAAAAATGGTGGCATTAAAGCTCTGAAACATAGCCCCATACAGTCAACATAACCCTGTCAATGATGACATATAAAAGAAAAACAAAGAACAAAATGTATCAAGGCAACATGTGACATCCATTAAGAGCAGTCATTGAGGAAACAATGCAATCTTTCTCTATGGCTTTCATAGCAGTAGTAAATGAGTAACAAATAAGGTTGGATGTAGAGGTCACATAAATAATAGAGAAAGAGTCTTTCACTATTAGAAAATAGTGTAAGAGTATGCAAAAGGAAGTAAGGAATGATGTCCAATGAACA
The DNA here is from genome assembly GCA_007258455.2 of Sequoia sempervirens. Taxonomy (NCBI): domain Eukaryota; kingdom Viridiplantae; phylum Streptophyta; class Pinopsida; order Cupressales; family Cupressaceae; genus Sequoia; species Sequoia sempervirens. The sequence continues at coordinate 8,509,221 of VDFB02047397.1, forward strand.
AGTAGTAGTGGAATTCCATGAAGTTAAAAACACAATGATAAGCATGGCACCAAGGAATGTAAGGAAAAGTGCAAAAACAACAAGAAACAACCATCATGTCTTCTAGCATTGTTTTCCATCCCAAATCACCAAAGGTTACAAATCTATTAAGAGGGATACAAGTTTGTAACAATAAAAGGATTTAGAAGTTGTCATAATAAAAGACCATTGCCAAGAAGACATGATAGTGCTATGAGCAATTGAAATAATAAAAAGTATGCAGCAATAGTAACCAAATCTTTTAAAATGGTGTCTTAGAAATAGAACAAAGAAGTGATTTCCAACACGTAAGAGCATGGAGAAGGTATCAATGAAAAGAACATTCAAAACAAAGATAAAATATTTAAATACTTCATAACACAAACAATGAAATACTTCCTTAGCAAAAGCAAATTAAAATATTAAACTCAACTATAAATTCTTTATCTTTGCTTTGAATGTTATTTCTAGATAAATATTTAAATACTTCATAACACAAACAATGCCTATTTTCAAAGCATTTACAATGAAAATAACCAAGTTACATTGTCTAAACCAAAAAGTAGAACATAATTATAGACAGCATAAAGCTTCTCACAAACCTCTTACATCAAAACAAATCAAATGTTTTATGTCTCAACTATAAATTTTCTTTCAGACAAGTGTCATTCAAGCTTTCTCTTGCTCATCTTAAACACCATCTTTACCTTCCTACATAATAACTTGCATTTTCATAAGATCCATCCAACAAGAGCCCAATGAGAGAAATTATGACCGAGTTGCAGTTTCTTTGTTTGGAAGGGTTCTTTCATAACTTGAAATTTCAGCCTTGATAAGGTTTGATTTAATGGTTTTGATTAATTCTTTGATGGACACAGGCAAAGGACCTATAGATTAAATGTTTGCAATCAACTATAGGTTCAACAGAGTGGAAGAATTTTGCAATTTTATCTTAGAAAAGATGAATCCTTTCGGTAATTCTTTTTCATGGCATGCAGATCTCCAGTTTGCACTTATCTAGGCTTTACAAAGGCTTTCTAATTTCATTGTTTGTGGAAAAAATACGATCATTGAGGCACTTTCTAAAAATCTTGAGGTTTCATCTAAGTATAAGGGAGGCTCACAAATACCAGCTCGGAGAAGGAAGGAAATTAGCATGGCAGTATCCAATAACATAAATGTCTATGGCTTATGCATTTCCAAAGCTCTAAATGTCTCATCAGGTCTTTCTCTCAAGTTGGAAGCCTTGGACTGGATTAATAGCTTTTGTGAGAGCTTGATGACCATCAAAAGTGAGGATGATTCTTTTCAATGTTTTTGTAATCAAGGTAATGAAGATTTTCAAACACGTTACTGTAGACACACAAAATTAGCATTATGCATTTGATCAAAATCACACTCATCCATTCATCAGGGTAAATTCATCAACTTAAATCAAATAAATCAAACTTGATCTTATCATCATCTCTTTGATTAAATAAATCAATCATTTATTTAATTAAATCTCAGATCATCATTCATCTCCCTTTGATTTGATTTAAATCCCTAAATCAAGTCAAAATGGTCAAATCAGCCTAATCATCATCCTAGCTAATTAATCCTGATCTAATGCTAATCTCACCCACTTGCATTCTCTAGATTTGGCCACTTGCACATGAAATTGCAATTAATTGATTTATCAAAATCTTTATTTTCAACTTGGCATAAAGGGAGAATATTCTCCAAGTTTGAATTTCCCCCCAAGTGGACATGTACACCCAACAGAGCATTTATGGTGCCTTACATGTCTCTTGCATGTCCCCTTCCAAAGGTCAAACTTAGCATTTATTGCAAATTTGAATTCAAATTTTCCCTCTCATGGGCACTCTTCCCAAATCTTGCACATACATCAACCAATCACATGATGACAAGTGTCCTCCTATCATTGGCAGAATCTTTAGTCCCACATTGGTCCCTCTCCAACACTTAGCATTTGAAAATTTTTAAGTATAGACTTCATCTCTTATCAAATCCTCCACAATCTTTATGCAAAGTCATTCTCTTCACATGGAGAACTGATTTTGTCCACTATCAATCCACAATCTTAGCATTTTATCTCCAAGATCATGCAAGGTCACTCGCTTTATTCAACAATCTAATGGACACTCTCCTATCTATGCAAGATGATCATATTGATATAGCACATACTCCTCCATCTACCCATGAGATGCTTTCTATGGATGGACATGTAGATGATCTTCATCTAGAACAAAATTATGTTACACACAAACAGCAGATTCTTAACTCCTACAATCAAATGGAGTTGTCAACATCAGGATCAAATATGTCCCAAACTCAGAGTAAGGACATCATGAATAAAGATATCCATCATTACCCACTTAAGGAAACAAGTCAGATAGAACATCCAAAGTTAGCGGAGCAACAAATTGAAAGAACATCACCTACGGCGGTCATTTATCAGAGAATGCATTATAAACAAGAGCTCTCAGAAAAAGAGAAATCAAAACATGAAGGTGCTACTACCACCATACTGGGGGAAACTTTGTCTCAAGCAAACGTCAACATAGGGAGCACGAAGAGTCATTATGATGAAACTGATGCCAATACTACAACCAGCCACATCACGAATCTTCATCCACCCATCACCCCATCCATGAATTGGGACCAACATCAAAAGAAAGATTTGAATCAAAGTACAAAGAATGTTATCAAAGCAAAAGAAGCTGAGAAGCATATTGGAAAAATCAAATACAAATGGATACCAAAGAATACAAAGAAAGATAATCCCTATCAAACTCCATCAGTCAAAGAAACTGTGGGGCAAACTAAAAGAGGGAAGGGTATCCATCAAAGATGTCTGCAAAATCAAAAGCAGGCTTTTCAAGCAACGTACAAAGTGTATCAAGCAGTTGGTCCTAATTCCACGCACACTTCCGTATCCACCCATCATTGCTCATCTTCCCAAGTTTGGAGAGTCAAAGGTTCCAAACTATCAACCAATCCATCTCTTATCCTAAACGCACTCCATCCACGCCTCCACACATGATATCCAATTCTCATATTGACCATGTATTGGCAATGACCCTTCATCATAAGGATTGAAGAGGCACTTTATCGCGATGTACATAGAGACAGAGTTAACTCGATGTCGGCCAAGCGGATCAAGAATCCCAAAAGGCTGCATTCAAATGCACGTATCTTAGCAAAGCAACTCCTTCAAGCAGGATATCGATGGCACATTATGACAGGGGCATCTACGTCAACACCACCAGGTGGTTCAGCGTGAATCTTTCGAAAAAATACAAAAAAAAGCAAAAAATCCAAAAAAGGATTGAAAATAGTAAAGATAAAAATTGTCCTCTAGTGAAAACCGCATGGGCGGCACTTTGGGCAAGACCATGATGAAAACCTGGCAAACAAGCATCATGTGTAGAATCGAGCATCTAAGTATGCCAGTTCAGTTGAAAGCATCTCATCCCATCCATAATAAATTGAGCATTCCATCCATCTTATCCATAATAAATCCACGCATCCATGAGCCATTTATCTAATCCATCTTTATCCATCTGCATCCATCATCTTAGTTATCTTGATCTTGATGAAATTTTGGAGCACACTTTATGCTTGCTTGTGGTAAACATCTTGACATGGGTCATTTTCATTGATCCCATCCTATGCATCGTTATTTGAGCTATGAAGCATTATCCAAATGAGCATTCGTTATACAAACACCTTATCTTATCGCAAGATAAATCCTTGGCATGCTTAACATATCCATCCTTCCATACACTTATCCAAGCATCCATCCATTGCATTCCATATGTTGCCAGACATTGGGGGCAGATATGTACATCTTGCTTCGAGAATAAATCTTGATTTATATCCTTCACCTTATGTGGCAATCCGAACATTGGAAAACATGAAATAAAATTGGTCAAAGCATTTGTATCACTAGCCCATGACACATTTTGACGAGAAGACATTCCTTATCAGTCTTCATCTTTCATCAAACATCAATCAATATTAGTTGCATCTAATGCACCCTTCAAACATCACATCAAATCATCTAAAGCATCTTTTGTTCCAAACCAAGCTTCAACAATCATGATCAATCAAATCCAATCAAAAAATCATCATCTCGGGATATCCTTGTGTTGCTTAACACTATCCTTGTATTGTCGTGTATCCTCAACAATGTTATCATTATCAATCCTGATCAATCCAGTCCTTGCATTGTTGTGTATCCTCAACAATGTTATCATCATCAATCCCATCAAATCCTTGTGTTGCATAACACTATCATTGCATTGTTGTGTATCCTCAACAATGTTATCATCATCATCAATCCATCGATCTGATCATTCCACCTTAGCTTGGTTTTCAATAAAATCCAAAACAAAGCATTGATATCATCACACATGCCATATCCAAATCGTCAAAATCATGCAAAAATCCAAAAACATCCAAAACATTGAAAAATCCAAAAACAAGTCAAAAATAGAAAACATCAAAAACATTGGAATCCGAACTACGTCGTCTCTGAGCTTAAACATAGGCAAGGCTAATCTTTGATCAGCCCCCGAGACACCAAAAATCCAAAAACATTCGAAAAACATCAAAATCCAAAAACATTGAAATTTTGAAAATCAAAACATTTGAAAACCTCGAAAATACCAAAAACAACCTCAAAACATTGCAAAACTCCAAAAACATCCAAATATTTGAAAAAAATCCACCCATCCCGTTTCACTTTCACTCAAAATAATCAATCATCCATAATAAACTGATCATCACCTTCATCCTTTGGCAACGCAAACAGAAACAATCATAGCAGTCAGCAAAAGCAAACTTCAATCGTAAAATCAAAATCAAAGCAACAAATCTTTAAAACAAAATCAAAGTCTCGATCATTTTCAAACATGTCAGTCAACCTTATATCGATAGCCTATCAATCAACTTATCAAACCATCATCATCCTATACAATGCGTGTCCTAGGATATATCGTTCTGACAATGGGCATCATTTTGGATATCACCTTGGATTCTTATCCTATCAAAAACACATCCCTTTGGCTAAAGGTATGAATAACATTGGCTTGTTTGTCTACTTGATCTTTTCTTTTGATTTATCTTATTGCACTCATTCCAAGGACCTCTCGATGATATCCAAACGAAGGATTTACAGAGATAGGAATGGGGCAACGATCATTATCTTTTGTCTGTTGTGCTTGTTGGACGTTCTTGTAAAATAACTTGGCGAATACTTGCTTTGTTAGGTACGCCCTAGCAAGGTTTACGTATGTCAAGTGTGAACAAGAATACTCCTATCTGCTTGTGGAGTCAAAGTCCATCACACTAAGTATAACGCCATCCTGGTCCTTCATACCTTGATGCATCGTACTTAGGCATGTAATCAAACATAAAGTAAGTGACCCTTTGAAAATCCCAATCCTTGATAAGCAAATCATCATCATTTATCATCATCATCATCTATCATCATTATCTCTAATAAAGTCTTGACCAATCATGGACTTGTTGGATCCTCTTGTCATCATCTCACTTCTGCACTAACATCGCATCTTGAATAGTCCATCATGCATCCATCCATCCTGCATCCATCATACATCCATCTTGCATCCACAAACCATCAGTATACCACATATCATTCATATCATACATCATAGGAAACATTGATCAATTTCACATGCATTGCATAATCATCATCATAATATAGATCTGTTAGTCTTAGCATACCACATATCATTCATATCATACATAATATGAAACATCAATCATTTCACATGCATTGCATTTGCATCATCATCATAATATAGATCTGTTAGTCTAAGCATCTCATAAATCATCCATTGCATAATCACAGCATATTACATCACCCATCTCATCCATCTCGCATCATATCATCATTTAAGTTGTTTAGGATAATATAGATTTGTTATTCTAAGCATCTTGAAATCATCTCATTTGCATCATCATCCATAACCATCCATTTTGAACCTCTTTATCGTGAGATCGACCCTCAAATCGAATAATATTTTCGCTCAATCTCGAGGGGCAATGTACCCGGTGTACTTTTTTGGGGCATCCAGAAAAATCAGAATTTTTGATTTTGATCGCGGCAAGTTATTCTTTGAACCAACGCAACAAGTACATTGCTTCAAAGAGGGGCAAAATGTAGACACGCAAAATTAGCATTATGCATTTGATCAAAATCACACTCATCCATTCATCAGGGTAAATTCATCAACTTAAATCAAATAAATCAAACTTGATCTTATCATCATCTCTTTGATTAAATAAATAAATCATTTATTTAATTAAATCTCAGATCATCATTCATCTCCCTTTGATTTGATTTAAATCCCTAAATCAAGTAAAAGTGGTCAAATCAGCCTAATCATCATCCTAGCTAATTAATCTTGATCCAATGCTAATCTCACCCACTTGCATTCTCTAGATTTGGCCACTTGCACATGAAATTGTAATTAATTGATTTATCAAAATCTTTATTTTCAACTTGGCATAAAGGGAGAATATTCTCCAAGTTTGAATTTCCCCCCAAGTGGACATGTACACCCAACAGAGCATTTATGGTGCCTTACATGTCTCTTACATGTCCCCTTCCAAAGGTCAAACTTAGCATTCATTGCAAATTTGAATTCAAAATTTCCCTCTCATGGGCACTCTTTCCAAATCTTGCACATACATCAACCATTCACATGATGACAAGTGTCCTCCTATCATTGGTAAAATCTTTAGTCCCACATTGGTCCCTCTCCAACACTTAGCATTTGAAAATCTTTAAGTATAGACTTCATCTCTTATCAAATCCTCCACAATCTTTATGCAAAGTCATTCTCTTCACATGGAGAACTGATTTTGTCCACTATCAATCCACAATCTTAGCATTTTATCTCCAAGATCATGCAAGGTCACTCTCTTTATTCGAGAAATGATCTTGTCCATCATTATCATTAGCTTATCTAAAGGGGTTGGGAAAGGGCTATTTTCCACATCAAAATAGCACCAATCCCCCTATAAGATGCTGATTTGGTCACTTGAATAACATTTTATTGGTTTAAGTTTGCTTTCATTCTTTGTTTTTGTTATTCTTATGTTCAAGTGAATTTTATAGGGAATCTAAGGTTTGCTAGTTTTTGAACTAACTAACAGTTAGTGTTGGTCATTGTTTGAAGGATGCAGATTGAGGGTTCACAGTTACCATACTGGATTAAGCAGGAATATATTGTTTGCAGTTTTAAGTGCAGTGTCTAATAGAGAGTTGAAAGTTAGATTTTGGGTTGCATTAGTGCTGGAGAACCTTTTGCAAGCCAAAATCATATATCTAGTATAATTAGCAGTAGTTGCAAATATGGCCCTTGAAAAGCTGGGAGACCCTGATTCCTCATTACAAATTGCTTTTAGAAAATTTCTTTCACTGGTTGTCATTTATGTGATGTATTTGGGAGGTTGTATTGAGATCGATGACCATAATGCTTACTAGAAAAAATGCCTTATGTTAAAATGGGTACCAGGCAATACTGGCATTAGAAGAAAGTGTTTGCAATCAATCACTTCACAATCATCATTGCCACATCAACTTATCTCTGTTTTGAACTATATTTCCCAACGGTGGCAGGTATTTCCCTCTGGTTGGCTCCAACGTCTTGTTCTTAGCTATTGTGGAAATTTGAAGAGTGGGCTTCCAAAATCAAATAAAGATTCAGCTAATTTTGAAGCATGTGGCCTATGGATAGATCGTAATGTAGATAGTGAAATTCTTGAGAGAGTATGTTCCACCAACAATCTTGTTGTTTCTTGGTGGCCTATACATGAAGCAACTCAACATTGCATCACCATTTGTCTTCGCACTCATCTTGGTGGACCTACTCAAAAATTTGTTGCATTGGAGCGAATGTTGTTAGATGTCGCCCAATTATTGCCAATGAGGTTATTGTTGGAGTTTGTAGAATCCTTGAAGAAGCAAATTTATAATGCATATGAGGGTTCAACTATGTTAACAGTTGCACCTTCCCAAAGTGCTTTATTTTTTCGTGCAAATAAAAAAGTTTGTGAGTGGTTTGCTCGCATATGTGAGGCACTAATGAATGCTAGCCTGGCAATCCAATGTAATTCTGGAACAATTCATCATGCAACAATACGTTTGCAAGATCTAAGAAATGTTGTTGTGTCAACACTAAGGGATATTGCATGAATCCAAATGGTGGATAACTCACAAGGACTAAGAACTAAAATGTTAAATGATGTGCTCCAAGTCCTGCGCCACACATCACTAGCCTTGTGTAAAGTTCATGAGTCAGATGCCATAGTGGGTCTCCAGACATGGGCAACATCAACATTTGGTTCACTCACTACATATGATAATCCACTTGGACAGAAAAGCATGGGCACCTCTGGACTATTTGGATGGATGATAGGGCTTGTACATCAAGCAAAGGGGCAATATGAAAAATTTGCAGCTCATTTTACACATTTGCTCCAGTCTGAAGACTCCCTTGGTTCCGTGGGAGCTGATGCAGTTCAATTTGTCATTGCATGTATAATTGAAAACTATGTAGCTCTTGCAGATTGGGAATCTCTAGACCACTGGCTGCAGGGACTGCAACTGCTTTGTGCTAAGCATGTGGAAAAATCCTATTATGGAGCATTAACAATAGCTGGAAATGAAATGAATGCAATTCATGCTCTAGCTCACTTTGATGACTAAGATGTACAAGGTGCATGGGGATACTTTGGCTTGACCCCACAGAGTAGTAGTGAACTTACAGTGGATCCCAGGCAAGCTATTCAAAGAAGCGAACAGATGTTCTTGCAGGCAATGCTTCATAGAGATTCCAAGGAAGATGTGATAAAGATGGAAATAGAAAGGGAAAAGGCAATGTCGGAGGAAGCTTTGTTGGTTTCATCAATTGATGGTATGCCTAAAGTAGTGGCATATGCTACCCAATTTCATTGTATTTATGCCTTTGAAGTTGGGTGCAAGCTTGTTGCTTGCTAGGATGAATTTGGGGAGTTTTCTTCAGTATTTAGCTCTTTGCAACAAGTAGTTCAAGTTCCAATGAATGTGATGCAACAAGATTGTCTCTTGTGGTTGAAACTCTTACGTGTTTATCATACTGTGCTGCCAGAATCAAAGTTAACTTTACATCTCTGTCGACAGCTGCTTAGACTAGCTCACAAACAGCCCAATTTCAAAATGGCTCATCGGTTGCATCAACAGTTGTTGGATGGAGTTTCAAAATGTAATGAAGGTAAATTTAGTGAATTGATTTCGTCAAGCTTACAGTATGAACGTATTCTACTACATTTTGTAGAGGGGAACTTAGAGTAAGCTGTATCAGAGCTTTGGTCATTGGTTCATTCTTACATACCTATTTCTCTAGTGTCTGTTGTTTCTATATTTGATAATGCAATGAAAGCCAAGGCATGTCTGAAACTCTCATCCTGGTTAAAGCAAACCTATTCATAAATACATTGGCCAAACTCCCTTACAAAGATTAATTTGGATAATCTTTGGTTCAAATCATGTGAATTTACATCAAATGTGGAGGAGGGATCCTCTTCAAGGGAAGCTAACTTGATGTTAGTCACTAGTTACGCATTGATTCTTAAAGAGGTTGTGGGTGCTTTTGTAAAGACAACCACACTTTTGTGCCCAAACATGTCCAAGGCATGGCTTTCATATGCTTTGTGGTGTTATGATCATTCTAAAGCATCACTTTCAGGAGATCACCTTGTATTAAAGTCATGCCAATTGTCACAGATTCTAGATCAGGAGCTTTCTTCTACAGACTTTGTTCTACTTGAGAAAGAGGTAATGAGCATGTGAGCCATCATAATGAATTTTTTCTTGAAAAATGAGAAAATAGTGTCACTTAGTGAGGAAATGCAACGTTGGCCAAACACTGAAGTACACAGGAAAATTTCAATCATAATTTTTTTGGAACTATTGGTACAACGCATTGTTTATATCATGCAATCCACTATAGGGGCAGCAGGAGTTGAAAATGCGGGTGTGAAAGTGCATCTTCTCTTTTATTTTCTCAACTTCATCGAGAAATGTTGAAAATCAATCAAGAGATAGATTCATTTGTTGTCATGTCATTGATAAATGATTTTATGGACATATGTTGGGTTTTGAGGAGATAACGAGTATCACTATTTGGCTATGCAACTGGTGGCTTCTTAAAATTTCTTTCACTATCAAATAGGTTGCATATTGAAAAGAATAATTGGAAAATCTATAATTTAGAACTTGCAAAACATTTAAGGGAAGACTTACTCTCAAAGCAACTTTGTATGTCTTACATATTCTTGTAAATTATGGAGTTGAGTTAGAAGAGACAATTGAACAAGGTCCTATGATAGTGTCTCTTGTACCATGGCAAGTATATTTCAATGTATTTGATGATGGTTATTATTATCACATTTATATTGTTAATGCATCTGCTTTTCCTAGGATCATCTAATGATTTTGTATTTTCCATTTTGCTTCTTAGGACATAATACCCTAGCTATTTGCATGGTTGAGTACTCATCCTGAAAAGCAGGTTCGTAAACAGTTGGAAAGCTTATCAATTGATGACATTGGCTAAGTTATCTCCATGGGATATAGTCTACCCTACACTTATTGATATCAATGCTTGTGAGGGTAAACCATCAGAGGAGCTCCAACGTATATTAGATTGTCGACTCGGCAAAAACTCGACAACTTTAAAAATTGCTCAAATTTCATTAAAAAATGCTTTTTTTTTGCAAAATTCAATGATAAGATGCATCCAATGACTCAATAAATGAGTACATAAAAGAAACAAGTTGAGTCTAGTTGTATTTGATTGATTTGAAAGCAAATGGGTACAAAATGGCAGAAATACTTGGTGTGCAAAAACACTTGCAAGTTTTTTGCAACTCGCCGAGTTTTCCGTGAGTTTTGCATCTATGTTTGACATAATGTTTAATTTGTCACTTGAATAGTAGAGGAAAACAAAGAGGTAAGCAACAAGGCAAGGTAGTCATAATAAGGTATTAAATTATTCATCCCATATTTACTAGGTATAGCTAAGAGTCTAAGATTGAAAGTTTAGTATAAATACACTTTTCATGAGAAGCGTCTCCTTGAAGAAAAAGCACCATAGATAATCCTGGAAGCTAGAAAGCACTAGCAATTTGTTGGTGGTTCATAAGTCATCTGTTGGTGGCTTGTAAGTCTTACATATTGGTTGATAAAACAAGTCTCCCTCCATTCTGTTTTTTGCATTATTCTGATTGGGTATTTGATATTCAGATATTCTAAGAGGCATAGCATTAAAGGGGAATATTTGTCATTATTTATCTACATAGTGTTATTTTCTTGGTAAGAATGCATGTTATTAACTGATTTTCCTAATAGCCGATTTTATATAGATATTCTTGTATACACTATCATACATAAATTTCCTATAGGTTTTAATAAAGGGAAATGTCCCACCATAATAGACAAGGAACTTAGTCCCACGCATAAAATTTTAGGGATAACAGCTTCTTATATAGAGAAAGGGAATTATTAAGTTTTCAAGAACTCTAAACCATGATCTCAAAAGCACTAAATTGTCCTAGAAACTGTACAACACACATACAACATTGTCAAAACCTGTAGAATAGAACAAACACCAAACACAAGTAATGGAACACAAACTCTTAAAATCAATATGAATAAACCCTAGGTGCAGAATTGTCATTTTACAACTTATAAACCACAAGCCCAAAGAAAATAGCTTGGAAACCATAAAAACTTTGTAGTAATCACAAAATGAATCACATCTAAATTTGCAAAATCCCACAAGTCATAGATACTGGTTCCAACAAAAAGCATCTAATTTTTATGACCTGTGCACACTAAATCCAAAAGCAGAAATTTAATTAAACTCTTGAATACGGTAAGCCCTAAACAAAATCTATGACACAACTTTTACAACCTATAAACTCTAAGCCACACAAAGCAAAATTGTACTAGAAATATGGAATCAAAATAAATCCAAAATAGAAAATATGGATATACTCTCAAACCATATAAATAGTAATCCAAAAAGCAGTGAATTGCATTGGAAACTATCAAAAATAGAAACCATAATCACAAAACTAAACACCACAAAATTCCAAGAGCCTTTACCCCACACATTCCCTAAACACAAGGGTACAATTTAAAAACATGAACCTTAAGCCAAAAAATAAAAATATCACCTTTACAAAGCCTATAAGTCTAATAAAGTAAACCTTTCCTTGTAAATAAACCACATGAAAATTTCTAAACATGATAAAATCATAAAATAATGAACAATTAAAGCTTATGGGCCAAAATTGCAAAACATTGTCCATATGAAATCTGCAAGCCCAAATAAGAAAAACTTATCTGGTAAATAAACCACATAAAAATATTACAAATATGAAAAAAATAATAAAAAACTTTGGCAGCCTATAGAAATTGACCCTAAATGCAAAAATTCATTAGCATATAAGATTACAAAAAGTCTACAAATCACATAAATCCTAGTTCTATCCAAAAAGCATCAAGTTTTTGACAATTTAAAGAAACCAATAGCAGAAGAAATCACAAAAAAATCATAAATCCATTAAATCCTTAACATAAAAAATAGCAAAAAACCTTTCAAACCCATAAACCTTAATCCCAAAACCACATACCTGTCCCTTAAAAACTTATAAACGTAAATCCCAAAAAAGCAAAAAAATTACCCTGGAAACATCAATACAAACATTAAACACAAAAAGATGACAATAAACAAAACTCTTCAAAATCAGAAACAGGAAATTCACCCATCAAACCTAACTAGAGAAACATAAAAAACTGAAATATAAAATGAATAGCATGCATCATCGTAAAATTATTTCTAATACAATTGGCTCAGTTGTATGTTGGTATGCTCAGAATTTAGTTATCACTTATCATACATTCCTTATGTTTTGTAAAGACTTCAAGTGCATCATTTCTAGAGATATTTATTTCATGATTGCTTATACCAAGAGTGGCTTTGTCTTCTAGAACATATTGACATATTAAGTTTCCTTTCCACAATGAAGGAATGATAGGCTATAAATCTATTGTAACACCACATTTTTGTTGATGGTCTCAACCATTATAATTCTTTTTATACTCACTTTCTATGTATGTTGGTAGTTAGACATATATGAGATACTAGTTGTTATCCCATGTTGATTTGTTGTTTAAGCCCCAGAGTACTTTTATGACCAAGTTGTGAGTCAATATAAACTTTTGTCACAACTCAAATTTGTATTGGCACGTTACAAGATTTGACAAGTGCAAATCATTAGGCATTTTTTTCTTTTGCGCCTTATTTGTACACATGTAGTAAAGTACTATAGTTGCTAGGATTCTCCATTATGGGAACATAGACAACGTAATAGTCCCCGTACCCAAAATTTTTGGTGAATCATTTACATATAAAATAGTCATCTTCTTATTCATTTAACTCACGTACCCTAATTTTATTTGCGTCCCCATCCCTGTCCCCATACCAGTACCAATACCCTACATCTCCCGACAACTATGTAAAGCACCCATATGGTTATGAAGCTTCTTGGTTGTGGCATCTTTCCTTGACTTCAACTTATTTTTAGAGCTTTTCAGTTGGTTGTGACATGTTGTTTCGCCAGATATCTTTGTCAAACTATTTTCACTTTGACTTCAAACATGCCACATATCCTTTCACATTAACATTAGCATGACATCTACATCTTGTATCCTAATCTATTTTCAAAGTGAAGGAGGTTGTAACTAGGGCAAGATAGTTTATAGTTTCTCCTTCCCTCAATAAACAAAGTTAATCTTAAGCTAGGGTGTAGGCATATAATCATTTATAATACCCATATGCTTAGACCTAAGATGTCTATTCCATTTCCCCAAGTTAGTTCATATCTATTTTCATGCAAATAAAATGTAATTGCAAATGATTCCCGTGTATTTCCACAATCTGGTTCAAGCCAGAGCGAGTCCTGGTTGTCTCCTAGTTATCTTTTTTGTATGCATGTCTCCTAGTTGCTTTCTTTTAAATTTAACTAGAAGAATCTTTTCCCACCTCTATCTATTCATTATAGTAAGTTGAGGTTGGTTCTATACCCAATTTATAGGAGCTAAAAAGAAGTAGAAGTGTTGTATAATAAGTACTATTTTGCTCGTCATTTCTAGCAAATCTTATGTTAGATATGAGAAATTTTTTGGGCAAGGACAGATTTTAGCAAATATGACAAGTCTATCAAATTTCAACATTGTAACATTACTATGTATGTCACACTTCTCGTGTAAAGAATATGTTTTTCAGACCCTTGGTGAATCATAATTCAATGTGATGTGGTCTTCCAAGGTTTAAGAATTTAAGCCAAACATTTTCAAAAGTCCAAAACAATTTCCAAGGGCCTAAATGTTGTTTGGAGATGATCAAGATGGCTTAACAAAGCTACCCAAAGAATTAGATCATACATTACAAAGATAACATCATGTTGAGCCAAAATTTATTTTGACATGTTTATGCTTACAATAAATCATCCCAAAGACCTGCAAGAACAACATATGTATTGTGCATCCTAGACCAAACTAATTCCAAACATGTTTATTTTGGCTTGAATTCATCTTGAGAATAGATTCTAAACTATTTTTATGATAGGAGTATTATGCAAGTACAAAAAATAGATAACACATTGTATAGAGTCTTCCATTTGATAAATTGATACCACTTCCAAGTGGACATAAAAAAGACAAAAAATGAGGCAAATGAAGAGTCACTGGTATCTCTTTTGATCATTTATCCTTTCATCTAGTTCTAAGATAAAAATGAAGTCATTGATGTCTCTCCACCTCCTAATTGATGTTTAATCTATCAATAATAGGTCTTATTTCATTTTATAGCAGTTTAGAGCAGAGAGGAATTACAGAGCAGCAAGCATAGAATTGTATGAGGCATAATGAGGCATTCCAATGTAAGTTGCACTTACTATTGCTCACATAGCCATAGCATTTCTGACCGTATAATATGGGGTTTGGGATGCTCCCAAATATATGGGGTAGTGGGTTATTACATTAAGACTGATATATATGCACTTTGATTTGATCACGAGTTATCAATTTCAGCTTTTAAATGCAATGCACTCTACTTATCTTCCCTGAAATCCTCTTTGGATTAATATGCATATGTCGCCTATTTGAAGCATTTGGGTTTGACAAAATGCCTTTAAATAATGTGATCTCATGGAATGCCATCAACAACGACACATTTAGACAAGGATTTAGAAGAAATAGGTGCAAATCTTTAAGGAGTACCTCAACAATAGCTCGAGAATTGTTACAACCATTTTGGGTTGAAGACAATAATTTTGCAGACAAATGGCACATTGAAATCAAACAGATTTAGATGCTTACAATTTCTTTAACTCTAGTAGATTTCTCTATGAATTTTCTCAAACTTGAAAATTTAAATTTGTTTTGCAACACCTCTCATAGCAATATATCAACATCACTATTGTTGATGTTGAGATTTTTAAGATTGTAAGTTTTTTAAACACTTTCTGAAACAAAAGATTAACTTTACATAAAGAAAAAACTTGCCATACTGATATATACCTAAGTTTCAATCTAATAGTGATGTTGAGATTTCTAATATTGTAAATTTTTTTAACACTTTCTGGAATGAAAAGCTTGATTTTACATAAAGAAAAAACTACCATACTGATAGATACCTTAAAAGTTTTAAGCTATTCTAGCCACTTCCAAACTAAGTGGAGGTGGGATATGGAAAAAAATCTACATTGATAATTAATCATGCTTTACTCTTTAGAGAAAAACTCTACTTAGCAATAAGGTATTTCAAACTGAATATGTATGACATGTGCTTAAGGGAAGAACACAACTGCATAAGTCTTTAAGGCATGTCATTTAGTGTCCACAAGCTGACATTTCAACCATCGCTTTGGGACTGTATTCCAATAGCTAAGCATATATACTACATACAATAATTCAAAATTTGCCCCTTTCAACCAAAAGCTATTTTTTGTATATTCATGCATGAAACTCAAGTTCTGGTGAAATTAATGCATCATTTGATTATAAACAATGTGAACAAGGCAGTACTATTAGTGGCTGCACTACATATTTGTGAACGGTTGTCTGTCTGTTGAAAAATTTACAGTCTGCTAAGGGAAATGACAAAGGGAAAAAAGTGTTTGGAGGTCTACACTTAGACCGAACTCCAAATTTCTTTTGGTAGTAAATTGTCTGAAACATCAATTGCAAGTTTTGACTTTTCTATATTGCATAACTAAAACCCTCAATAATTTCCTTACCTGAATGCAAGGTTCTTGTCTGATAGAGGCAAGGACAATATAACCTCTTCTTTTGGAAATTATTTTCTAATGGTATGTATAAGTATTTAATTTTTTTGTTCTAGTTCTTTGGCAGCATTAAATTATTTGGACAAAGTATATCTATGATAAAACGTGATTTGAACATGGATTGTACATAACGTACTTGCATGTAATTGGGTTGTCCTGTTGGTCTTGTATGTAGGGAGTCCTAGTTTTTCTAGCAACAAAGTCTGAATCATTAAAAATGTAGAAGAGGCTATTGATGTTCAAAACTTCATTATCTATCTTGAGATGGCCATTGCTGCAATAGGACATTTATATGCATTCTCGTATAAAGAATACACTAAAGCAAACATAGGTGCATCTGACAGAGTAAAGAATATGATTGTGCAGAGCTATAAAACCTTGAAGAATGTGATTGCAAATAAAATATGGAAGAATTAAGATGCAAGCCTAGAGGAAGTGGCAGATATTTTCAAAAAGAAGTGGAATGAAGCATGAAACTCAAAAGCAAAGTCAACATAGCAACGCAATAAAGTTGGTTAGAAGCATAATTCAACAGAGTTTCAGAATGGGCAGACATGGGGATGGATTTGAAGGACAAGGGACTATGGTGGATTGTAGTTTGATATTAAAGATGATTCAATTTATCACATAACTTACCTGAAGATACTGCCCAAATTGTGTTGTGATGTCAGCGTTTTTTGTTGCTTTTTGCCCGCTATTGGTTTTCGCTCATCTAAATTCTTCCTTGTTGCTATTGACCTTTCAGTTCTCCAATTTTGCGAGATGCAGCCTAAAAATAAGATATCGACAGGGTTTTAGATTATGCTTATTAAAACTCAATAAACAGTAAAAAGAGGGGGAAAAAAATCATGTATTACTACCTTAAGACCCAAATGGGCAGAGTTTCTAGCTAACGAATTGTTGAGACTGGAGAGTTGATTAACAGATTTTAATGGAGTAGAAACAGGAAAAATTGCAGACAAATAATATAGGTGGAAGTTGTATGGTAATTAGACTTGCTTAACTTAGAAAACCCTAGCACCACCTAATGCAGTTCATAGCCACCTACCTCCCCATCCACCATAAAGGATGTAATAGTTGTTGCCTTGCATACATGGAGAAAAGCAGAATTAAATGAGAAGCGACCTAGATATTTCGCTGGCAGATTGATATTTTGACATCGGCAAACGAAGAATAAAATCTATACACTGTTTGCAGGAGTGACGTGAAGCCTCCTTTCAAGAATCAACGGCTGCAAATGCTTCAACCTTCTTGCCTCCTACCTCCGTAATTTGCAGTCATTGTCAGGAAATTTGAGCTTCAGAAGCTCAGATAGGGACACGCCTTCGGCGTAACTAGCAATGGCACCTTGGTGTGCAATAGGTACGTCGAAGAGTTGTGGAAGGTCAATTAGGGAGAGTTTTTGGTCTGATTTTTTGCAAATCATATCCTGCTGTTTAGAATTTGGAGAGGAAATTTTAGAATATCAGTATCACGTCTGCTTTATAAATCTGTAAGATGGGTTTTTTGTATTCAACTACATGTTACTTTCCTTGTGTTATAAAAATTCAGAAATTCATTTTTAAATTTTGAGTCTGAAACTACCATAAATAAGGTAAGGATGGGAAGCACATTCTCTCAAATAAGGTACACTACTTCAAGAAGCACATTTAAAGTTAAACAAATCTCAGTCATTCATCATTTTCTGCCAAATTTTTGACTGCTTTTTAGACACTTTTAACTACTTTCCCTGTTGCTTTCACAACTGCTATTGGTTTTCGCTCCTTCAAACTCTCTCTCGTTGGTATTGACCTTTCACTCCTCCAATTTTGCGAGCTGCAACTTGAAAATAAGGTTTCGGCAAGGGTTTTAGAGTATGCTTATCAAAATGAAAATTACGGCCAAGATAGTCTTTTCTATTCTTGACAGATCTAATTTGAATATAACATAGGTCACACTCATATCATTGTACTCAGTATATAACATTAAAAAGACAAAATGCAATATCAAACTGGAATATATTGGACTAAATGCATTATCAAATTGGAATATGTGCAATTTTTATTTTCCCATTTAATTGTTTTAGTTGTGTTTAAATCTAAATGATCTACCATTAGATCTCATGTAGTAAACAAATGCATGCAAAAAAAAATTAAAATGACAACTTTCTTCCACAATGACCCAGACTTTCATGACATTCAAAGCATTTGAAGAAAAAAATTCATCATTGATGGTCCAGTACATAAAACTGAGATTGAAATTGCTATCAAAAAACAAATATGTGTTATGCATATAAAACTGAGATTGAAACTGCTGTCCAAAAAGAAATATGTGTTTTTCTGATAATTATAAGTTCAGAGAGGATTTTGTACCAGCCCTCTAATAGTTATGTATACAAATTTGTGACTCATAATTACATAAGTGTAGAAACAACTGTTCATATGGAGTGGATATTTTGAGGAGGATACATTACGAATGGAATGGATTGCCAGAGATGTTGAAAGTATACAGAAAACAATGCAAAAGTGCATGATATTTTCTGAAGTGTATCTATGCATTGGCATGTACAGAACTTGCAGCCATAATGCCTTCAATT
Organism: Sequoia sempervirens; assembly: GCA_007258455.2. Lineage (NCBI taxonomy): Eukaryota > Viridiplantae > Streptophyta > Pinopsida > Cupressales > Cupressaceae > Sequoia > Sequoia sempervirens. The sequence continues at coordinate 8,528,248 of VDFB02047397.1, forward strand.
GATATCCAAGTTATATAATTATTATTCATTTTCCATATGATAAATTCTATGGAAATAGAAATTTGAAACAAACAAACTGTGCTTTTGTATATAAAATACAAAAATTCCATTGATAACCATTGATATAAAATCAATATCTTGACAAAGCAAGAAGGTAGAAACAGTACAATCCCATAATACAATAGTAATTAAACCAATCTACCTAAACAATCTAGAGAGAACAAAAATTAAACCAATATACTACATATGCTATTAATAGTTAAACAACACAAGTAAATAATATAAAGCATGTAGAGTTTTTTATGGAGAAGAATTGCACCAGTATATTTTTCTATATTAGAAGGAAGATAGGTTGAAAGAGGTTGTCTTTTATTTTAGAGTGGTGGGCAATCTCCGAGTCAGAAAAGGAGGCTTATAGAACTTTAAACAATGTCTTATTCAACCAATAAGGTGTAAAGTATCTCACTTCCACTACACATGCTCTGCTCAACTATTATCTATAGTGATTTGTGTGAAGCCAGTCTTTTGGTGAGGTAAATGTTTGTCTAGAATCTCCAGTGGGGAGTGGGGGAGCCTAAAAGATCTAGAGTGCTAGTTTTCTTGCATTTTGTATCTTATTTGTTTGATTGTCTTCTTCCCTTTGGTATCTTGTTTGTTGATTGTTTTCTTCCCACACAATCATCTCTAGTTGTGAGCAGGGTCTAATGGAGGCTGAGACAAATGAGACATTACTCCAAAATGGAGGAGCAATGGAGTTGGAATTTGCAGTCAAGGGTGGAGAAAAAGAAAGCAAGTGTAGAGTGTAGAAGGTTGTGAGATATGCAGATAAGGTAGATGTGGGGTTGATGATTTTGGGTACTCTTGGAGCACTCTTGGATTGCATTTCCACCCCAACCTTAATGGTAGTTTTGAGTAGACTAGTTAACACATTAGGAGGTGCACAAGAATCTTCCCAAGTCTTCATGGATGATATGAATCAGGTACAATTTCCTTGTTTATTGTAACATTTGTTTCTTTAAAAGATTGTTTGTCTGCAGCTTTGTTGGACCTTGTTGACTGAGATTTCAATGCAATGTGGGCTACTCTGTTTATTGATGAATAAAAAATTTGTGTTTGGAGATCTATAGGAAACAATGATTGTTGCAACTTGCACTTATCATAATAATGTTTGTTTCATCAAGAGTCTAAAATTTAGTTTTTCTGATGCTTTACTTTATAGATTTAGTCGTACGTGGTCAATGTCATGCATTGAAATATAAAAAGCTTAAGGTTTGTTACTATTTATGTTTTTGTTGTTGTGTGCAGTATACTTTATACTTTGTCTAAACTCAGATAGTTGTATGGATGGCAGCGTTCTTGGGTATAACTTCATTTTTCATTAGTTCATTTGGGTGGTATTGCAAGTGAATTAATGGGTTGAATCCTATTTATTTGTTTTAATGTTGTTGTGATTTGTAGAAGGATTTTGCTGGACACGGACCAGAGAGAGATAGGCATTTTGTCTGCGCACAAGGTATCTGTGAAAGATTGAAAATTTATGAAAAAAATATAATAAATTAATGATCTCATATAAATATGCTCAAAGAAACAACAATACATATAGAAGGGGCACCACTGTCCCTTTTTATGGTTTGTCCATCAAAATGAGAAAGGTTTAAATATACTTCCTTTTGATTCAAATATACAAGGACAGTGGTTATGGAACAGATAGACACACGAAAGGTAAAAAGAAAAATGTACATGACAACCATTAAAATATAGTCGTACATGACAGTTATTAAAAGATATTGTCCTCTAAATATAGTCGTACAACTTTGACTCTTTTGAAATAACACATATATCTCTGAAGATCACAACAAACAAATTCAAAATCTTTCCAGGAAAAAGCCATGTTTGATATCACAAATTGAACATGTGGATTCCGTTGCCCCTTTGGAAAAACTCATACCTTCAATCTTTTCAAACAATGGCCAACATTTTTCACTATTGTTGTCTTAATCAGAAAGAATCCCTAATAAATTCAAATTATGTAATTTAATGCCATTCAAAGCTAATTTGCTAAACTAAATGATAATGTACTAATGCTTTTCAAAAGAAAAGGAAAAATACTGATATAGTTGTTGGATTGCACCCAGCTAAATCCCAAATTGTTAGGGTATCTCTACGTACCCTGTTTTATATCTTCAGGCCTCAAGTTGCTCATCCATGAGACCTGCAAACCCAAATTAGTAGAACTCATTCATGGCATTTTTAGGAGACTTAGTAACCTCTTGTTTTTCTACCTACTAGAACAGTTTCTACTCATGGTTCATATGAGTTCTCTAATTTTTTGTTATAGGGTGAGGTTTCTGGTCAAAAAGAGCCACCTAGTATGGATCTAATCAACTGACTGAATGCCCCAGTTTGTACTCTGCCTTAATATTATTGATGAGGAAAAAATATATTTCTACTTCTCAAAGAAAGCATAGCCATGAGTCATGACTGGAAATATTACTACAAGAGTTCAGATGTAAGATAGGCCTTAAAAGCAAAAGTCTAAAGAGAAAATATTGAAAGTGCGTTACACTATTTCAGTATTAGAAATGCAAAGAAAACTCCTTCAATGTCAATTTGAATAAAAACACTTATAAAAGCACAACTTAGAGGAGCCCCAACAACCTTGATATATCCATACCGAGATGCTCAAATAAAAATAGTTAGTAGCAAAAACTCTCTATTCAATAGAGCATAGAGGTAAAGGACAAACCATCTGATGTACATTGAGAGATGGTTAGTAAACCAATGTATTGTTATCAAAAATAAATGATGACAATAAAAAAAAAATCCACTTATTGAGCTCTGCTCTCTCTACATGTTCTTGTAGTCTGATATTGGTTGGTTGGTGTTATTGCTACCCTTCTTTACAACTAAAACATTTATCTCTAATCTCTACATTATCTTATAGTTGCAACCTAGAGAAAAAAGCAACAAATGAAGAATGACAGAAGCACGAAAAGAAGGAAGAAGAAAACTACTAACTACCCCATCAACAAAAAAGAGTGCAAAATAGCTGCTTTGAAACTAAAGAACTGCTTATGAAAAATATTTTTCAGTTCAATATGGAATCAAATGACATATAAAATAGATCATGCATCAACATTGTTTACTCTAACGAGAGTAAACGATGATGATTACAAATACAGACATGGGGAAAGCACCAAGAATGGGCTTTAACAACTGAGAAATCTAGAAAAAAATGATGATCAGGTAAGTTTCTTTGAATATGCTTGCTCGTTGATATGAGCATAACATACATGGCATTCTCTATATTGGTCAAACTAGACATTGTTATCAAACTGGTAAGGAACATGCATCATATATCATGCCTTTTCTCACAATAGAGGGCTCAATTTGAGTTAAAAATTTGGAGTATATATATCGCTAGAGGCAGTTTTGGTCTTATAATCCTGTGCCTCTGAGTGAAATACTATGCAACTCTTAAATATAGATTTGAATGATAAATTATTAAATACAATAAAGATTTTATGAATCTAGCACAAGAATCACAGATTTTTACAGTTTAACCCCAAAAAAGAATAACTAAACCATGGTTTAGATAGTAATGTTTCTACAACTAAAAACGTGTCTAACAACAAAGATATGTACAGATAATATGGGATGCACCTATTTGAGAATTTCATATCAAAATTTATAGTGTCACATACAAGAAAAGGGCTTCAATAACAGAAAAATTGAACAAATATAAAAACATCCATGCAAAAATACTTTAAGTTTTCTCGCATGGATGTTATTTAAGAGCTCAGAGCATACCTATAGGACTTTTTCCACTTGGGTATTGAGATTTCTACACGAGTCTCGGGTTTTTTTAAGATTATCTAGTACAAATATCAGAATTTTGACTGCATGTGATGATTTTAAACAAATAAAACACCACATTTTTCCACATGGGTATTCATATTTCCACCCGATTATTAGATGTTTTGGGTATGCAAGATGGTAATCTTTGAGTGTCTTTCTTATAGTATGGTGGTGAGAAAATCACTTAAACTTACCTCAAGATTATGCACAAATAGTGTTCTGTTGTTGCCATTTTTTGCTGCTTTCCCGCCGTTATTGGTTTCCGCTCCTCCAAACTCTTCCTTGTTGGTATTGACCTTTCACTTCTCCAATTTGATGAGGTGCAGCCTGAAAATAAGATTTCCATAGAGTTTTAGAGTATGCTTATTAAAATGGAAATTATGGCCAAGAGCACATTTAGGCATTAAAAGAGGGCAAATGATTTTACTGCAATTTTTAATTCATATTGCAAAGCAAGAGTAAATGCGAAGCAACTGGGATTTATTGACATCGTCACAGGATGAATAAAAACATACACCTACACTGTTTGTAGGGGTGACATTTCAAGATGGACGATTGAAGATAACTGAACCTTCTTGCCTACCGCCTCTGTGATTTTCAGCCGTTTCAGGGCAAAAAGAGCTTCAAAATCTCAAATAGGACATGCCTCCAGCATAAATATTGATGGAGTCTTTCTTAAGTTGATTTTTTGCTCTGCAAACTAAGGGAAAACCTTAAATCACGGGAGCTAAAACACCAAATTGTTGATTTAACTTTCAAACTTCCCTCCAACGTGCAATCACAATGTTTTACGCCAATTTTAACTGCCTAAAATTCCCTCCAAATGCATACACGACCCAACCAAGGGACCAAAAATACCTATTGCTAAAATGCACCAAAAAAACCTATTGCGTGGAAGGCATGCCAAAATTAATCTTCATTTATAAGGGAAAAAATTCATCTATCTACATTGTCATTTTAATATAGGTTATGAAAATTAAGATAAGCATGATGTGCTCCTAAAATTACTAGAGTTCAAACTTGTATAAAAAGATAACATCTATAGAAATGATCAACACACAATTGATTTCATAGATTATAAAATAATTCTATTTTAAAAAAATAATTAACAATATAAAGCTTGAAAGAGAAAATTTTTGTATACCAAAAGCGATCATTGTTATTTTTATTTTGCATTATTAAGATGGTCGAGTATATCAGCAAGCGAAGATAGAAGTGAATCAATCTTCATTTTTAGGGAAAAATATTTATTTCTAGGGCAAAATGTTCTTTTTTTAAGGGAAAAATCTTCGTTTTTAGTAGACTCGACTATTGCATTTCTACAATCCATGTAAATTGAATCTAATTGCTTCTAGAAATAGCTACTTGACCTTTTGAAATGAAAGTGTTTGCAATATAGCCCTCAAAATGCAATTGGATTGTTTAAATCATATTTTATTAGTGAAATTGACCATAATTTCTCTTTGATACATTTGGCATGCTAACACAACAGAAAAATCAAACTGGCTTCAAATCATAGTTAAAAACATTAATGATTCATTAACATAATAAGTAATAAAAGTTAAAGAATGTAAATGTTAAATTTTTTTATAAAATATGTGAAGGCCTTAAGACTACATCGAGAGGCAATGTCTTCCACGCAATAGGTATTTTTGGTGCACCAAGCAACCTAGGCGGCCAAATGGCCCGCTTAGGTAGGGGTCCCATGAGGGGGGCTTAAACTTTATGGATTATGATCAAATTTGAAAGAAAAAAGAATAGAGGAGTAATAGTCATTTAATTAGTCATTTTTATTTGTTTGACCAATTATTTAGTTGTGATTTTACCCGATGACCAAATTAGTCATTTATTTAGTCATTTATACTTGTGAATTGCAAAAATTAGTAGAATTTAGTCATTTTTAGTCATGTAGTCATTTATTTGCCAAATTCTACTAGTGATTAGATAATAGATAAAAGTGTGTGCCTTGAACCTTAAGTGTGCCTAAGGTTTTGGTGAGCAATAACATGTAAAATAAATGATAAAGCCGTATTCAAATGTGTAAGAGTGGAGTCTTATATGACACAATTGAGGAGTTGCAAGATCCAACCCAAGAGAAAGTCAAATACTCAAGGGAAATTAACACAAAAAATATGTCACTTAGGGCAGCAAGGTGAAAAAATTTGAAGATGAGAACCCACTGAAATTAAGTCCTAATGTGCTTGAGAAATGTTAAACCAGTCCACGAACCATAGATTCCAAATTGTTCTTCCATTTGCTTCAAATTTGATCATTGTAATAAAACTTCATAAATATGTAAAGCTTTCTTATAAATCTATAAAATAGGATGCCAATTTTGGCAAAGCTTCACTATGATTGTAATTTGTCTCTTTTTCAATAAAGTTTCATGTTTAAATAGGGAGACATAGCAATAAACTTAGGTGCAAGTTGACTCATTTAAATTTGAATTTTGGGAGTAATTTTATTGCCAAATGTTGAAATTGAATTCACGTCACACAAGACAAAGGCCAACCCTAACTTGTGACTTGCTTTTTCAGGCAAAAGGGCAGGACTAGGATGCCCAACACTCCTATCTAAGTGTTTTACACTTTTCAAAGCATGGATCATAAGTGTTGGTGTAATTAATTATTAATGATTCTCTCAATGCATTTTACACTTTGAGGTTCAGAGAACATCTTCTTTGGTTCTTCATATCTTTTGCATGTGACAGGTATCCATCTTGCATGTAGGTGATCTTGGTTTTCTAACTTGGTATCAGAGCTCCAGACCTGCAACTGCTTGTTCGTGATTTGAAGATATGGCCTTTTTGTGAGTTTTAAGTGCAAGGGTTTCCATAGGGATCTTTTTTGCAAGATCTGGGGGTATCCGTCTTTTCAGAACACTATGGGCTCAAACGGACATTGCCATCGCGTTCACAGCGTCCAAAAACCCTAGAAACGCCTATCAAATCATCCATTTTGGTGTAGTTGATCCGGGAGGCAAAATTTTTCTCTGAAGGTCGTATGGCCTCCCCAGCACGCCTTTTGATGCACGAAAATTGAATTTTTTTTCAAAAAATAGCATTTCTTGGAATTCGGGCCTGTGTGTCCAATGTTAAAGGGTTCCCCCGCTCGGCGGCCACCGCTCCTCCACCTCCACCGGCATTCCCCACCTTTCCACCGCCGACCATTTTCTAGCCCCCGCAGGCTCCTGCAGTGGTGCTGTCGGTCATGTGGATGACCAAGCACCTAGCGCTCAACCCTTAAGTGCTCAGCCACCACCAGCGCCGGTTCTATGGGTGACCGGAGGCCTGCACACACCAACAGCCGGGGAAAGAATATTCCGAGAGTTCATTGAATATTCTGGCAGGTACGGAGAATATTCTAGCAACATGCAGAATTTTCCAGCCACCACAAACTTTTTCTGGCAAGGGGGGTGAATTTTTGCCCTGACGTCCAGATGGCCGTCAATTTTTTTGCCATGATCTGCTGACGTTAGCATGACGTCACCCGGCCGTAGGGCCCTCTTTGCCCCCTCTTAGCCCTAATTTTCCCTAAAAGAGTAGTTTTTTTTTCTTTTGGTCATAACTTGGGCATACGGTATCAAAATTGGGCAAACGAGATATCGCCGGAAAGCTAGTTCTGAGCACTTTCATTTGGTGTAGTTTATTTTATAGTATTTTTTTGTTTTACTACATTTATTGCTATTTGAAGTCAGATATACTTTTTATGCTTCTGAGCTCATACCTTTTTGCCACGATCTCCGTTTTTCGCCTCGTTTGAAGCGTTGGAAAGGTATTGAGGAGCTTTAGGTTGTTGTCCATTCACTTTTTCTATTTCTGTCCCAGGTTTATCACTTAGTCCAGATTTGGCCCGATGGGTTGTTTGGCGATTACTTGGATGTTTTGGCAGTTGGGAGAGTGCATCTTGCATCTTTGCACTTCATTTTCAGTAATACATCATTCAATAATTGCTTGCTACTTCATAGATTCCAGGGTTGTTCCCGTTTGGAGTTTTCGAGTGTTCCGAGGCATCGGGTCTACTGTTGCTTTTTTCATGATTCCTTTAGTCAATCAGTGACTCTCATCCGGTTTCAGTAGTAGACAGAAATATCTTTCCTTGCTTGCCAGATTTCAGTTCCAGTGTTACTCTACAGAGTTCTTCCAATGCTTCTTTGCAACATGTCATCTCATTGTAAGGGGGGTTTTGTCCCACTGGGTTTTTCCTTCTCTTACTCTTTCTTGCATTTGTAAATGGGTACCTGATCAGGCCTAGTTGTCGGGACCCATCTTTGCTTTCATGCGTCTTATTCTAATGTTTTAGCTTCTTCCTAAGTTCATCTTAAGGTGGGGTGTTAGAGTAATAAGTTATTATGCTTAATTAATTATATCATATTGATTAATTAATTAAGTCACTTATTCCTCTTTATTACTTAAGCTAAACTTAGGCATATTAATAATTAATTAATTATTAATTATTAAGTGTGCACACTAGTTTCATTTAGGGTTTCTTGATTCCTTCATAAGGATTAATCTCTCATGAAAAATATGGTTTTTATTTTGCATGTTTTTAAAAAGCTCGCTTTTCCTCTTTTCAGGAAGGTCTATTCCCGGTTCGCAATCGATCTTTGGTTTCTAACATGGTATCGTGAGCCTCGATTCGGCACTCTTCGCCTTTTTGAGGATTTCGCTGTAGCTCGCTTGAGTCCTCGAGGGTTTCCAACCTTTGAGTTAATTATAGTGTCTGGATCGGGGACGGTTTTTCGTTGATTCAAAGCACCGAAAAGTCAAAATGGTGCATTTATTTCATTTATTTTCACACCGCTTGCCGTGATTCAAGCGAGGGGTTGTAAGCTCGATTTTTCTAATAGATCCGTCGTTCTATTTTTCTGGAGTACCTCAGTCTAAACGAACTCGCCATGGATTCGCAAAGGCTCCAAAAACCGGTTTTGATATAAAATTCGTCCAATTTGGACACCGTCATCCGGAGAGGAATTTTTTTTTTACTCGAGGGTCGTACAGCCCCCAGGCATGCTTCACGATGCACATATTTTGAAAAAAGATCAAAAAAATAATAAAAAAACCAAAGTTTTTTGAAAAAATTTGGCGCTGTCAGTTCTAAAGGGCAGCGCCGCTGCTGCACCACTCGACGACCACCGCCCCACCACTGGGCTGCCACCGCCACTAGCAGCTCCACCCTGTGCCACCTGCAACCCTCCGCCAGTGGTTTCAGCCCGACGACCACCACTTCTCAGCCACCGTGCCGCCCGCCACTGGTGGATATTCCACCCGCTCACCGCTCCTCCGATCTCAGCCCCTGAGGGCTCCCTTATGCACAGCGCCGGTCCTTTGGAGGACCGGGGGCTACTCCCAGCCCCATTATGCGCCCGCCAGCTCCTGTGGTGGTCACATGGGTGACCAGGAGCTCTGGTTCCAGACCCTACCGCCAGCCCCCTGGTCCACCTAGGCGACCAGGGGCTTAATTTTTTTAGCCCCTGAAGGCTCTACATGGCTGAATCGGACAATTTTGGAGCACTTTCACGGAAACGGGCATATCTTTCACATACGACGTCGTTTTTTTGCAAATGAGATATCTTCGGAAAGCTGTTTCCAAGATCTACATAGTGGTGTAGGTTTTATTTTTTCTTTTTTCTTTTTTGATGCTTTTTTCTGCCTCAGAAGTCAGATGTTGCCATTTTCACTTCGGGATGCATATCTTTTCACTCGCTTATCCGTTTTTCGCAATTTTCACGGTGTTGGAAAGCTGGTTTTGGCCTCTGTATAGATCTGAGGTCATTTAAAAAAAATGTGTAACTTATTTTATGCATGCATTCATTTTTGTTTCATGTGTTAGGTTTGCATTTTCGCCTATGTTTCTGTATTTTTGCATTATCTCCTTATGTAATCATTGGGAATTGTAATAAATGAACTGATATAAAGTTCCATTAAGGGGGGTTCTTGCATCCATCTTTTATTTTGGTGACAACTCGCATGAGTTTGTCTGGTTTCTTGTTGTCTCCTTCTAACTTCTTTCTTGCTTCGCTGGACACATTGTTGGTTTGCTTTGGTTCACACTTCACATTGGGATTTTACAGTTCTTGATCTGCATTGGTTCAGATCTTTCTTAGTTTGAGAGCCATGGTTTTATGGTTAATGTTCCAAAATCTTGATGGTACTCGTCTTATGGGAAGTTTTAGTTTCAGTTTGGCATTGGCTTCATGAGACACAACTTCCAGATTTGTCATCATTATGGGTCCATTCATCTTTTCATCTACTGTTGCTTACAGATCCCAGAGTTGATCCAGTATGTGAGTTTCTAGTGTTCCTTGGCATCGGGTCTACTGTTGCATTTGTGATTCCGATTGGTACTTTGCAAACATAACTATCTTTCCTTGCTTGCCAGATTTAGGGTTCCAGTGTTGCTTCATCAGAGTTCTTCCAGTGTTTCTTAGCAACAGTTCATCTCACTGAGGGGGGTTTCTCTCTCTTTGCATTTGTACAGGAGTACATGATCAGGCCTTGTTGCCGGGACTCATATTTGCATAATAATCTGCTTCTCCCTAAGTTGCACTTATGGGGGGGGGGTGTTGGTGTAATTAATTATTAATTACACTTAGCATAAGTTTACTTAGGATTTATTTAATTCCTAAATTATAGGATCTTATCTTTATCTTATCGAGCTATCTTGTTGCTCAAGATAAGATTAGGTTGTTACATCTTTACTTTTATAAAGCAAATTATCTCTTGTATTATTGGTCTTTTCGAATATATAAAATTGCATGTTTTTATGCAAAGCTTCTGCTTTTTCGTTTTCCTCTTCTGTGGAAGGTCTATTCTGGTTTGCAATCAGATCTTGGTTTTCTAACAATAAGTTTAGGGTATCATGACTTAGGACCTTCCCAAAATTCAAGTATTTTTCAGAGTTTTAAAGGTATAAAGTCATTAATAAGGTGTTAGAGGGTAGTATTAGTACATTTTCTTGAGTTGGAAGGTAAGGTCAAGGCTAGGAAGTGGTCCTAAAATGAACTAGGGAAGCAAACACTAAAGAGAGCACCAAGAAAAGTGTGAAATTATGCTTTTAACCTCAGGGAGCATAATTTACGACACTACATTTACTTAATAGATATTAGAAGGTAAAAATATTTTAAAATAACATGTGGAAATAATTATACAATTATAAGGACATTTTGTGTGAAAATGGACATTGTTGGTAGAGTGGTAATAAGAAAATAAAAGTATCTATTGTGGGTAATATTAATGACTTGCTTTCACCATTCATTCATTATTATAAGGGATGAATCCATGAATAATTACCTACACTTACATGGTTTATCATGAATTTAAAACTCAACTCATCATAATAGAAAGAACTTGATCATTTCAAAGATTGTATAGGGTTCAAAGATTTTTTAATTTGATGATCTATTACCAAAAAAAATAAAAAATTACAGTATGGATGTGTCAAATAGACCAATCAATCCCATAATTAGCCTAATTACAATCATATCATAATCATAAAAGTGATTAGTAATCTATTATCAAACCTCAATAGACAATAGAAGAATATAATATAAAATATGTTGTGAATACTTGAAATAATATGCCACTTTGAGGGGGCAACCTCTTATTCCACCTCAAGGGGATACCTCCAATAGTCTTCAAGAAAAATACAATACTCAACATGATGATAATAACTAGCCACTAACTCCTATATATACCTAATTATGTCCCTGTTGCCACTCAAATTGATTTAGATACTTAATCATAATTCTAGGATGGCCTAAACACCTATATATGATTATAATAATGATAATGTAATTTATTTAAGATTTAAGGTAGCCACAAGTTGACTACTCATAACTCAAGAAACACTATAAGGTTAGGGGCATAACAAGCGATATATATGTGTCTACACTAAAAGGTTAAATGCTAACCAATTCTATGTAGGAGGGAAAAATATAGACATAATAAAATAATACTTTCATAGAAAATACATCCTCAACCATACTATAGAAAATAAAAATGCATTAAATATGGAAAGATCTAAAGCCACAAAAGATGAGAACATGCCATAATCAACAAGGTGTGCATGAACATCATCTAAAGTAAATGATCTATGAAGATTCATGATGATGGATAATCTAAGGGTGGGTGATTGAGATCTAATAGATATGACAAAATGAATGTCCAAACCCTAATCAAGACATAATAATGGAACACAAAGGTAGATTAAACTATAGGGAAATTTGATATAAAATAGTAAAATAAAAAAAAGATTTGAAAACCCTAATGTGGATGAAGGATAAACCCTAAATTCAAACCCTAGGTCATGTAGGAATGTTAAGTTCACCAAAAATATGATGGAGATAAATGCTTTCCACTACAATAAATATCGAGGATAAATGATTAAACAATAATAAAAGCCTATGATTTGGAAGCTAGGGTTGTTCATCAAAATAAATGCTACAATTTTAGTGCCTACCTAGATACAAAAGCAAATAAATTAAACACTTGGGTACTTAGCTCTATTTTCAATATAGATTCCTTTGTCCAAATTTTAGAAAACCATTCACTAAGATTTTATAATAAATTACACTTTGTCATTGGTTTACAAAGTTGATTGTTCATTATTTAGGGTTACTTTCATGAGTGCAAAACTACTCACAAAACTATTTTGACGTAGTTTTGTAGTTTGAAACTTGTTCACTTCAATTTTGGGTATCTGATAATTTCATGTAAGAACAAGTAGTGTTTATAAATACCATTGTGAATTATCTTGTTTGTGATGGTCAAGTTTTGCTTAATCAAACCTTTGGATGAATTAATTCAATGACAATGAACCAATGCTGATAAAACATATGCAAGTGTGCAATATGTTCCTAAGATGATGATGTAGTGTTGATATAATCTATTTTATTTATTTACAAAATAATTTATAAATGTATTCAAAAGATTCCTCTCTCTATGCTAAATAATTCATTCTAGTTAGGGCTAATCTTTCAATACACCACCTTAGCATACAATTTAATAAATTTGTACTTTAGTATGTTCACAAT
>VDFB02047397.1:8541238-8704217 GCA_007258455.2 Sequoia sempervirens
TTATTTTTCCATGGGATCTTCATCCTGGGGGCTTGATCATCCCTCTTGATTGTTTTCATTCCATCTTTCTAACATAAGTGTATTTGAACCCTCCTCTTGATGTTCATGGCTACTTTAGTGTGAGTTTGAAGTAGGTTCATCCTCTCACTAAAGTGGGGGCTAAATGTCCCATAGAAAAATGGCCCCTTGTCCTTTTCATGGCCTTTTAGGTCTTGTTTCATGGTGTTTGATCTAGTTTTCTATGATTTTATGATGTAACATGGCTTGAACATGCATATTTAGGTACTAAAATTCAAATAAAGACATCTTTTGAAGGTGTTGTGAAGTGTTGTAAGACATTTCTACATTCTTCTAGACTTTATTCATTAAAATTTACCTAAAAATCACCATTTACTCATCATCAAGTCCTATTTTGAAGTATTGTAAAGTCCTAAAACAATATTTCAGGCTTTTCTAGGCACAACTTCACTATTTATCCCTTTCTTATTACTTATTTGACCCCTTTATGCCCTTATATGCTTTAATTAAGTGTATTTTCAAATGTAAGCCCGACAAACAACATTAAATACAACTTAATTCTTGACACTATTTTTTAGGTACTAAGTGGGACCCATTCACCATATGTGGTGAATGAGTCCCCCTTGGCTCCAAATTCAAAAAATTTAAAATTTCCTTTTGGGTTTTTATTCAAAAACACTTGATGTCGGCCTATGATTAGGTATGGATGGTTAACTAAGGCACAAGATTGTATAAATATGTGATTCCAACCTCATTTTACATCCTCCAACATTCACACATCATATTCAAGCTATCTCAGGTATTCAAGCATCTTACAACATTAATTCGAGCATTATTCAAGTAGTTTGGAGCATCCATTGACATTACTTCAGATTTGCATTATCAACTTGGGTTTGGTAAGTTGATAGAATTTTCATGTTATTAGTTTTTCATTCTCTTTCATTTCATTATTTTATTATGGCTTCTGATTACTAAAAGTGGGGTTTGACCAAGGAAAACCCCTTTGTATTTGCTAACCTCCTCAAATCCATATTTTTCCCTTTGCATGTGTGTGCTTGCTGCACTTCAGGTATGCGTATTTAACAATATTTTTGAAGAATATTTCATTACAAGTCAACTAGGTGCTTCAAGTCAAATTCCATTCATATTTCCAAGCTTGGAGAAGGTTTTTTGTCCATTTCCTACATAATTGACTTTGGCAACCCAATAATCAGAGATTTCCAGATCTGGTGTTGCAGAGTTGTGTCCTGATTTTTTAGAATTTTGGGAGATGACAGATTTTCCACTAGTGGTGAATGAGTCCCACCTTAGGACTAAAAATCTGAATTTTGTTAGATTTCGATCCCCTGAGAGTCAAACTATTCTTGACACATTAATAATAAGCAGGACTAATTCGCCACCCCATGCAATGAGTCTCGACCGTATAATTTCAATATCTGTATAAAACATTCAAGGAAAATTCCAAATTCACAAAAATTGCTCAGTACAATTGCTTCATCCTATTTCTTTTGTTATAATATTTCTTCTGGTTTTTAGTTCATTGTTTGCATATTTCACAAAGAGCAAAGCTAAACATAGCTTAAATCTCACTTTTGTATTCAAATTCATTCATTTAGATCACTCAATTGCATTTATTTTACTTCATTTAGGTTAGAAAGTATCACACATAAAATAATTTGAATGAAACCTAGGCATTTTTGAGCCCTATCTCTCTCTCCCTTAGGTGAAAAAAAATCCAGAAGAGTCGAGAGTTCTCCATAGAAACCCAAAAATAAACAGTTCAATTCCATTAGTATTATGGGGATTTAGATTCTAAATGCACTTTATAGATCATAATTTGGAGTTAATTTGTCATTTTGAATCTTTCTCCCCAAAGTGTTGTTTGACCTAGACTCCCATCCTTGCATAAAAGGGAAATCAGTAGATTCACACCTTGGGTTGACTCACCTAAGGGTTGTTGGTCAATTCTTGGTGTAGATCTCATTTCCTAATGAAATTAGAGAAATAGGACCTCTTTTTCCCTCTTTGGATTCACTTTTCCATTTTGGGAAACTCCCCTATTCTATTTTTGATGTTTCACTAATTATGCCAACACATTACACATTGTATTATATCCTATATATATATCCTATTATATAATATATATTAAGATATTTATTACTTATATTTTATATAGCATAATATAATAGCAATAATATCTAATATAATGCTTATTACATAATTATGTTATATTTAACTTTACAATTGTTAGTAATTATCATTTAAATCTTACTAAATATGATATAATAGTTTATACACTAAATAAGCTTTATTTATTATATAATTAAAAAAAATTGTGTTCATAATATGTCTCATTTAAATTCAATTTAATATTATCCAAAGCTAGTGTGTTATGGTCTTCTACAAAAGTGTTAGTGGATAAACCTAGCTCTAAGGAGTTTGGTGTTGTTTGTAGAACACTTTCTAAAAATACATGGGAGAGTTGAACAAGCATGTTGGTTTTCTTTGATAGAAAGGTTTTCAAAAGTGTATGCCTAGGAAAATTTCTAGATCTCTCTTGCTAATAAATAAGCTTATATGTACTATGACTTGTTAGAATGGGTATTAATAATTTTAGGGAAGATGATTAGTAATTGACATGTTGCAACCATATAATGATCAAAATTGATGGCTTTCTTATCTCATCATGAGTGATATCCAAGTTTTTCTTTAGTGATTTGAGATTCAAGTTGGCTATCCTCTTAAATACCTTGTTTAGATCATCCTAGAATTTTTTTATAATATCCATTTCATGCTAGACATTAAAATCCTTTTCTATATAATTTGGCCCATTTTTAAAAAATATGGTTGATGAGAACTAAAAGTTTTGGATGTGTTGTTTGAATTACTTGATATTGTGTTATATTTTAGTGGGGATGTTGGATGAGATGTTCTAGGTAATATTTATGAGGAAACTATTGTTTCTTTATTGGAGAATCTTCATGAATATATTGTGAGTGTTTCTTTTGGTTTAGTGGTATTTAGTGTCTCTCTTGAATTCTTACTATTTGGCTATGATACAGAGTATTATGGAGGTTTACCATACTTGGAGGGATAGAACCTTTATAGATGGTTTTCACTTAGATCCTAGACATTTAAACCAATGAATTTAGCTAGGGAAGGAGGTATACTACTAATGAAATAGTTTTTATAAGAAAGGAAATATTGTAGATTAACCAAATTTCCAAGAACGAAAGGAAGTTCACCTATAATATTTTTGACAAATAAAATGACAACTAATAAATTGGTGTTATTCACGATGATGTCAAGAATGCTTCCTTCCAAATAATTGTTTCCCAAGTCTAAATACTCTAGACCATATAATTTTCCCAATCTTTAAGGAATGCAACCTATGATATTATTTTCAAAGAGAACATGATAGGCATGGTGTGGGCACTTTGTAAGTTGAGGATGAATGGTCCCATGAAAGGAATTTGTATCCAAGTCCGAAGAATTTAGATTTGAGATATTTTCAATGGCAAGGGAAATTACTCCTTCCAACTTCTTCTTGACAAATGTGATGGAAACAATTTTGAAAAGTGAGTCATAGGCTATGCTAGACCAATTGCGGTGATGGACTTTATTGATATAGGAAAGAAAAGCATTCATGGGATCTCTATATATGGGTTTATTGAAAGATAAAAGGCCTTGTGAATCTAGGGCTTCAGATCAGCCTAAGAAAAGAGATGCATGGAACATGTCATTCCCATTATAGAAAAAGAGATGAGAAAAAAGCTACTCGATGAAACAATAGAAGGTCATAGTTACGCCAAGAGGCATTCTACAATGAAAGCAAACAACTTTTGTCAACAAAAACTCTTCAGGAAAAGATTGATGTGCAAGTGCCAGTCTTTGAATTTGAAAGGGTTAAAGTGTAACTGACAAATAGGAGTGGGAATTGCATTGGTAGGGTAGTGGAAGAGTAGTGTTGGAATTTCTAAAAGAAAAGAATAAATGATCAATCATCTTGGAAGGGTAGTGGAAGAGTGTGCTTGCATCTTTAAAAAGAAAAATTTTCATTCAACGATGGTAGGCATTGTTCATTCATACTATGCAATCATGGCAGTGAAACTCTTGCCATGGAATTTTCTTCCCATTCTTATCAACAATATATGGAGACAAGAGGAATACAGAGTGGATTGGGTTGTTGTGATATTGTCAAGTAGGGCAACATATTCAAAGTCATCTAAGCTAGAGCTTCTTTAGACTTTGTGAATGCATAGAGGTATAGATAAATCATATTATGTAGCATTCCAAGAAGAGGACAAGGATAGTTGAGTGGGTATGTTTCTCTCCAAAGATCTCATTAGAGTGATTGGTGAAGGCCTCCATGACCATATTAGATCTTTGGAGAGTGCAGCAGCCTCTGTAAACGATCCCAAAAAGCTTATCAATCTTACCTTTCTTTACTTTGTACGCATACATTCTGATAGACACTACATTCTTTGCAAGCAGGTTTTCATATCTTGGAATTTTTAATGATAGAAATAAGTTTAACAATTTAGGTGCCTTCTATGCTTCCACATTTTGTATATCCTTTTGTCAAGTAGTTAAAGTGCCTTGTATATACTTACAGATTTTGCATAAATATCTACTAGGGTAGTTGCAACTACAACATCTGACAATAAATGTTCATGTACCCTCTTTCCAAACCTCCCATTTTAGCACAAGTTGTGAGGATGTTGGTAAAGGTTGTAGAAGGTGGCTTTACTCCTACCAATCACATTTGGTTGAAAGTTTCTAAACCCCAGTTTGTGCATATCCTACAATCATAACATTCAATGAGATTACATTTCTTTGAGGTTTCCTGCCAAATAGTTCATGTACCTTTTTCAAACATTTTATGCTTCCACATTTTACATACATGTTTACCATTTAGCATGTTGCATGAACTCTGATTTCTATAGAATACACTCCAAATTTTGCATTCTAGCATTTTACAAATACTGACTAATTAATCTAGGCTAAGGTTTTTTGAGTTGTAAATTAATTTCAAAATAGATTTTATATTTAATAAACATTAAAAGAATGGTCTATAAACCAAAAAGTTTCTTTTGTGTGTTATGTGAATTGAGGTTTGAAAAAAATAAAGATAAAAAGACAGTTTCTAATTTCATTTATGTTGCATGTTCCTATTATATCCTTATCAAGAAAGAGAGGTGGTTTCTAATTTTATTTATGGTGCATGTTACTATTATTTTCAATTGGGATTCAAGTTTTATATACATCTCTTTTTGTTTTGCTATTAGATTTATATGTTGTTATGAGGAAAGATGAGTTAAAAGTAACATTTTAATTAATGTCAATTTATAATTATAAAATAAGTTAAAATCATTTTAATTAGAAAGATGGTAAGTTTCAAATTTATTTTATTTTAGATTTAATCGTGATATATATATAATACATAATTCTTATTAAAAATTTATATTTTAAAATTTTAAAATGTTATATAAATATATTATAAATTATAAATATATAATATAATATAGTAGTACTGTATTATATTATATGTTATCTAATATAGAATTATTTTTTAGTAATATTTATATTTAATATTATAAATATTTACTTCTATAAATTATTTTTCAATTAAAAAAATTAAATTAAATAATAATAAAAAACATATATAAAATAATAATAATAAAGTTAAGCTAAGGTTATAATTGATATTGTTCGAATTAAGTCAAAAGTGGTCGTCACTTCTTTTTTAGTGAAAAAATATATGTTTATAAAAATAAAGTATAAAACAAATATTATAAATTATTAAACATAGAAAGAAGTTTCTAAATTTTAGAAAATTAAGTGCAAAATAAACATTCTAAATTTACTATTTCATATAAAAGTTTCTAAATTAATATACTTCAAATTTTAAAATATTCAAGATCTTTTTAGAAGAACATATCCCTTAGGTTTTTATATGTAGATTTATTTAAAAAATATTTTCCAATAAAAAATAATTATTATTAATAAAGATAAGATATTAAAAGATATGTTAAATTACTACCATAAAAAGAAGTTTCTAAAATTTAGAAAATTAATTATGAAAGAACTTTCTTAAATTTACTATTGTAAAAGTTTCTAAATTAATAAACTTAAAATTAATTTAGGGTTTAGGGTTTAGGGTTTAACCTTATTCCTACCCCTAATCCTAACCCTAACCCTAACCATAATTCATTCAATATCTCCCACATTGCATCATGAATGGAAATATATGTTGCATAACCATACCTTTCATCCTAATTATATGTCTAATCCTAACCCTAACCCTATTGTGATGATAATTCTATCTCCAACCCTAACTTTGACCATACCCTTCATCATAATTCTATGTCTAATCCTAACCTAAGCCTAATTGTGATGATAAGCCCAAGCCAAATTATAATTCTACATCTAATTGTAACATAACCCTAACCCTAGACCCTCACCCAAATCTTACTACCAATGTTAATCCAACCATAATCCTAAATTTATCTCCAACACTAACCCTGGCCCAAACCCTATCCCAAATTTATATCCCAAACACAATCTCCAACCCTTAACCATAACCCTAAACCTAACCCTAATGGAAATCCTAAAAATAACACTAACCCTAACCCTACAATCTAAGCATAACCCTAATCCCAATACTAATGTCGAGAGATATCCTTCTCAAGAGAAATCTTTAAAATAACACTAACCCTAACCCTATTCGTAATGTTAACCCCAATCCTAACCCTACTACTAACCCTAACCCTAACAATAATAATTTTTTCTTCCATGTTCTGTTGTGAATACTACAAGCATATATATTATTTATTAATAATATATATATAATACACTAAGAAATATCCTTTTTAGGCGTATATTTTATAATGAATTAGCCACATAATAGTGTTATAGACGCCTCGAGAAGGATATCTCTCAGTGTATTATATATATATGCTAGTAGTACTATTGATGCTATTGATTTAGTTGACACCAAATTAACATAAGTTACTCGTGATATTGATGAATATATAATATCTCAAGATCAATTTTCATTGAGTAAGGAGAATTCATATTGATTGACAATATTCCTATTTGTAAGTATGAAATTACAAGAAAGAGAGAAAATTTGTCATTCCATTTTTTTTTCTACTCCAAAATTGATCTCATGTACTTCACAAGTATACCTTAAAAAAAAAAAAATTAAATATATTTTTTTCAAAATTGACCTTCCACACCTCTTCGGCGTAGCCATTGCACACCAATATCTTAAGTCGTATGTCGTAAAAAAAATTATTCATTAAAGTTGTGACGGTGTAATAGCGAAAGGGAGAAGCTGAGTGGGCCGCCTAAGTTACTCAACGAATTGATGATAGAGTTGTCCCATTCGAGGAGATGTTTAGCTCTTTAGCAGCCGTTGAATAGATAGCTTTACAACCTAAGCTAGATTTGACTTTTTCTAAACCAACGAGCGTGAGAGCTTGATTGTGTCTATACACGGCAACGGAAGTATACTTCAATACGTTCGTCAAGCCCGCCTCAATCATTGAAAAACCTCTTCACAATCCTTTCGTCGTCCTTCCTCCGTTATGCTGAGATACTCCACAACATTGTAAAGGAAATTCCAGCTACCTATAGTTTAGAGTCTGTATCATTGGGACTAAAAATGGATGAGGAGGTCCAAGTTCCTCCCTATTTTGTGTGCTCAATATCGATGCAAATCATGCGGGATCCTGTAACTGTGTGCACGGGCGTCACTTACGAAAGGGAGAGCATCGAGAAATGGGTATACGAGTTGCGGAAGAACACCTGCCCCGCCACAATGCAAGTCCTCAATAATCGGCTGCTCACACCTAACCATACCCTGCGCCGCCTCATTGACCAGTGGTGCATCGCTAACTCCTCCACGGGCATCGCCGTACCAGATCCGCCCTTCGACACCGAGCACCTCAACGAATTGATCCGAGACATCGGCGCCTGCCCGGCGCCGCCCTTTCGGGTGAAGGCCTTGAAGAAACTGAGATCTCTAGTAGCAGAGAGCGACACCAACAGACGGTCCATCGCTTCGTCCGTCGCACCGGCTGTCTTGGTCTCTGTCATGGAAAGTCACTCCCCAGAATCCAACGAAACTGGTTGCTGCTACGATGTTGAAGTGGCATGCGAGGAAGCCTTAGCGGTTCTCTGTTCTCTTCACTTGCCCGATGACACAGTGGAGTCTCTCACCACCGCCAGGTGCCTGGCTTCCCTGGCCTCAATTCTCAAGAGGGGCACCTCCAACGCCCGCTTTCAGGCCGCCATGATTTTGCGCACACTGTCAACCAAAGGCGTGGAACGGTTTGTAACGAACGCCAACGACGATTTAATCGAAGGCCTGCTGGAACTATTGACGGAGGAGGTGTGCCACAAAGCTACAGCGGCCGCCCTGCAAGTGTTAACCGCAATGAGCATCAACAGCCGGCGCAGTAGAAAGAAAGCCATCGAGGTGGGGGCAGTCTCCGTCTTGATCGAATCGCTTCCTGAGCAGACGTCTGAGAGGGGGAGCACTTGCGAGAGAATGTTATTTCTTCTGGATGTGTTGTGCAGATGCGCCGAAGGAAGGGCTGCCATGGCCGAGCACGCCATGGGCATCCCTGCGATCTCAAAGAAAATATTTCGAGTGTCTCAATTGGGTAATGATAAAGCTGTTCGAATCCTGTGGTCGCTTTGCAAATTCTCTCCGTCTCAGCATATTATGAACGAGATGTTGCAAGTGGGTGCTGTGAAGAAGCTTTGCATGCTCCTGCACGTCGACTGCACACCTAAAACTAAGAGCAAAGCAACGGAGATGCTCAAACTGAATGGTAACTACTGGAGGAGTTCATCATGTTTTCCCAAGAGGATGTATCCATTGTCATTATGATAATACATTTATTAATATTAGGCCATCACAAAAGATAAAAGCTACGAATATGAAGACAATTGCACTAAAAAAATAGTACCCCGATGTGTTAATTGAAAGAGGATCTTTACGCTTTAAGACTTTTCATAGGCTTTGACAAGCGCGAGATTGTATCTGGTTTTCTTCGTAAAATCAGAATAATCTGATGCTAATGAAGGTTGTATATAAAGAGCATTTAACTAGTTTACAACCCAAGCTTTGTTTCCAATGAATTGCCAAACTAAATTTTCAGTTATCCTTATATATGTCGGTAGTTTCAATCCATGAAAATAATTACCACGTAGGTATTGTCATTCAAACTTTCATTTAATATGGATGAATTCCTCTCACTTACAGACTGGTTACAATATGGATTTCGGTTTTTCTTTTGTGCATGGATGTGGCCGGATTGCTTCTTCCTCTAAAGGCCACAGTAATGGCAAGAAAGGGTATGTATTGTAAAAAGCTAGATCAAGAATTACATGTCAGTGCAATCGTTTGCTCTACAAGAAATAATTGTGTTGGAAACACTTTGATTACTCTTATATCAGTTATCTTTCCCACATATCGTGTGTAATTTTTTTTTTTCCTTTTAAAGACCACAAGAATTGGGTAGTCCCCTTCTAAACTGATTGTGTCTGGTAAATTTTTTTCACATGTGTTGCTGGCACAACACCACCTCCTGTACTACGGGGAGGGTGGAGATTAGATCTCATGACTTCTTGCCTACAACATGATGATTTAGCCAATCAGACCCCTGCCCCATGTGTAAATTTCTTTTAATCAGTCCCATAGATCCTATTGGCTCAAAATCTTGCATTGCACTTTTCTAGTTTTTGGTATTTCTCTCTAGCCTCCAATAACATCTAGGAATTTTTTTTTCAATATTGAATGCCTTGCCACGCTTTATTTATGTTTCTCTAGTCTGACTTGTGCTTCCGTGTCGATTTCTCTTAGTGTTTTAGCCATACTTCACGTTTCATTTCCACGGCTGCTCTTAAATCTTCAAGCCTCAGTGTTACTTCCCATGCACGCGATTTCTATTTATTCATATCGCTTCTTGCAGGCTTGCGTCACGTCTCTATGCTTTCCATGTTTTACCTTCCGCCTCACATTCGGCTTCTTAGTATTTCATGTCCTCACTCTGCAGTGGACCCAAGTTTACGACTCAATTCTAATAGATTTTACCCTTGCGTCCGAATCTGCTAAAGCTTTCCAATTCAGAGCGAGTGGCAAAGATATAAGACAGATTTGAATCTAAGATCTTTTATTTGTTGTTAAAGTGTTTTATTACTGAATTATTGATCCATTTATGGACAGTCCATCTTATTTTCACACCTCACATACAGTCAGTACTTTCATATCAAATTTTCTCGTTCAGCAGAACCAATGTTTCATATATATATTTATTGAGGCATCAGGGAAATTTACCATCAGCAATTCACCACCAGTAATTCACTCCCAACAATTCACCGTCAATAATTTATCACATATACAATTCACCACCAGCAATTCATCGCTGTGATATATTCACTACGTATATCTTTTTATGTGTTCAAAAAAATCTCTGTACTTTTTTTTTTTGGGTACTCGACCACTTAAATATTGCAAAATGTATATGCAATGAATATACCATGACGATGAATTGCTAGTGGTGAATTGTATACGCAGTGAATATATCATGACGATAAATTACTGAAGGTGAATTGTTGAAAATGAACTACTAGCGGTGAATTTTCCTAGAGCCATGAATTGAACATAAGCTTTTAGGTCCAGAAAAAGACACTGTTTAAATCCATAGAGCCTGCCAGCTTCCGAACAAGTTTTCATCTGCTCAATTTTTGTCGCGGCCTTACGTCTAGATTTCATTTTGTTTTACATCGGGTGGATGTGAGTATTCATGTATTTGGATTGACTGAGAGTTTTTGAAGTCTAGAGCGTTTGATTTTTCAGGTCTGCAAGAGTTGGTGGAGTCTGTGGGGTCTGCATGTTAGCAAACCTGAATTTTTCATACGACAGTTTGTTAATGGTGGCTTGCATCCGAATGAGCAATGTATTTAACTCATTCATTCTTCTTCTTATAGTGTGTTCAGATCTAATAAAGGCAGTCATCCTAATGAGCAATGTGTTTAACTCATTCATTCTTCTTCTTATAGTGTGTTCAGATCTAATAAAGGCAGTCATCCGCATGAGCAATGTGTTCAACTCATTCATTCTTCTTCTTATAGTGTGTTCAGATCTAATAAGGACCTATCTGCCCGTACATAAGACAAAATTTAATTACCTTCTACATGACTGAGAGAGTTGATACCTAAATATTTTATTTGCTTCATGCAGGATTGAGTTCATCACATGTTTTATCACCAGCAGTGAGCTGGACAACAATATCTCATTATTTGTAAAGGTTTTTCTGATGACTAAGATGTTGGTCATTGAGCCATCTCTGTATAAGGTGTTCTAAACATAATCTACGGGATCAATATGTACATGTTATCGTCTGTAAACAAAGGAGATTTGTTCTTTATGAATTTGGGAAGGCGTAGCGAAGTGAAGACCTCTTTATAGCTAGATATCTCCGTATATAACTAAAACTATTAGGGAATACTAATGTCTTTGAAATCACATTTGTTGTTATGTTGTTTTAAGGATTAGTTGGTGGAACAACATTATAAAACCACCACAAAAGGATTCCTTAATGGATTGTTAAAGAGCATATATGATAGTTTAATGTATATTTGGATGTGTGTATCTCGCATTTCTTTGATTTGTCTATATGTATGAATTTAGCTTATATTTGTACATTCACAAGTGTGTCATGTCTCTATTAATGACTATGTCTCTACTTCCCTAACAACAGGCACCAATCTAGAATGGTAAAATGATTAAACTATCCATTTAAATTGTTTCTTTTAGTGGTTTAGGAATGGTTATGTCTTGCACATTTATATCTTGTATCAAATATCAAATAAGTTCAAACTAGAAATGCATTTAGACAAGTGTGCTTATATAGATTCTAAGTTTTACATGTGTATATGTAAAATTAAGGGGATTCACCTAAAGAGATGCAAATTTGTTTAATCTTTTAGTCAATTTATATTATTAATATTATATTACATGCAACACTAATTAATTAAATGAATTGTTTTATTAATTGCATTTTATTTCTCTCATCTACTAATTATTTAATTAAATGATGCTAACGCTAGTTAATTAAATAATTATTTTATTTAATTAATTAAGTCAATGTCCATCATCTCCCTTTCTATTTAATATTCTTTTATCCAAATTCACATCCTTCTTTTTCTTAATCTAAAATTTTTAAAAACATCAGATGAAATCAATATTTAATCCTAGCCATCCAATTCATCAAAATCAGTCCTAACCATATAATCCCAAGTACAAAATAATTTAAAATCAATTTAAAATCCAAATCATGTATCTAAAATGAAATAAATCCTAAATCCTAGCCATTAATTTCCAACTCCCATAGATTGAAATTCAAAAAAATTATCTAAACCATCCACTTAAATAGACCAATCTCAATCCTCAATATAGTAACTACCAACATATAATTTCTCCTCCCTCTCAAATTCCAATAAAAAAATTTCCTATTTTTCAATCCTATTTATGTGTGCAAAATCAATCTCAACCTCCATTCATCTCACTTGTCATCTCACTTGCATGCATTTTTCTAATGGGATTTTCACTCTATTTCTTAGCATTTATACTCTTGGGTTACCTAGGTGATTTTATATTAATGCATGTAGTTTGTGGAATAATGTATATGAATCTTGTGTACTTATGGTTAGGAATTTTCTTGTGTTCTTAGATTTTTCAATAACTGAAATTATTGTAGGAGCATGTCTTGATTATTCGTGTTATTCATTAATCCTTTGCTATAAATTTACCTTTTTAGAGATAAATCATAACATAATATTGCTAACCTACAGTGATTGTATGTTTGTTTTTAGAAGATTAAACATCTAAAACCTGTTTCACTTATCTCTCTTTTATTAGGGAATAAATATTTCTTGTGATTTTTTCATCTTTTCATTTTTCTTGTGTGTTCATGGAATAATTTTTGTATGCTCCCCTCTCATGCTACAAGGCAATTTTTAGGATCAAAATCAACTTTTTCACTTGCATATCCTTAAAGGAATCTTGTGTATGCTCTCTCTTCACACCTTAGGGTGACCTTAGAGATGAAAATCAAGTATCGTCTTCTCTACTTTTCAATTTTCTAGGAGGGTTTGTTTTATATTTCATCACCAAATGTTTACCTAAGCCCTTATGTTTTGACCAGGTATATAGATTGATATGATAATTCAAATAATTTTCCCATCAATGTGCATTTCACATTCAATCAAAGGTAGCAAAAAATTGTATAGATTTCTAAGCAAAGGAGGAGAGTGAATTACCCTCTCACATGAAGAAAATAACCATAAATTTTGATTTCATAAATTTGTGACTCATGTACCATTAGGTATATTGAATACTCCCCATAGTAATCCTTCTACAAACCTAGCATAATGAAAATTTTAGTCATTTTATATTTTTAGTACACCTATGTGGTTAACACTAATAAATTAATCACCCAATACTTCTAAACATATAATAGTATTCAATGCATTCTCTCCTGTAACACATTAGTACAATCTTTATGATCAAAGGTAGTTATCAACTTGTGATAAATAGGCCATACTATTCATAATTGGATCAAAGTATATTTATTCCCTTGTACATTGTCAAACATTCCCACTTGAATAAAGTATAATTATTGTATTGATATCCATGTCTTACCCTTGTGTAAAATAATGTTAAAACCCTCTAAAATCTTTTTAAAAACCTTTTTTCTTAATCCAAAAATATTTGTCCAAATCAAGTCAAACCTTCACATGTCACCCTTTGTAACTAGAAGAGAATATAAAACTAAAAATAACATTGTCTTTATGGGAGAAAATCTCTTCTCAAACTTGATGCAATCAAGGGAGGTCCTACAACATCAATCAACACAAAATAACAATCCTCAAGTCATAGAAACTCAAAGTTCTTCACTTTTCACCAAATCTACCTATTTCCTTATAGCACTGGGAACCCACTCAATCGAGTGTAACTATTCAATGACCATCTTTCAAACCAAGTCCTGACCAACTTCAAGGACCCATTAGGGCACCTTTCAACATATCCCAAACACACAAAAGGTTTCTTTGTCACAACTCACTCAAATCAGGCTTTTAATGCCAATCAGACCTCCAAATAGGCCTCTTTTCCAAAGAGACTTGTCTCTAAACCTCTCAAAAATATTATAAAATTCTTTTGAAGCACTCATCAAGTGTTCAAACCACTTTTTTTATAATTAATTTGAATAAACACTCATGCCATATAGCCAAAACAAGAAACCCTCTCTTTAAGCCTAAAAACTAGGGTTTTACTAAAAATCTAACATACCACCCTCAAAAAAACCTTGTAACCAACTCAAACAGGTTAAATTAGGCTTTTAGAAACTCAAAGCATTAACAAAACATACTGCCCCAACAAGATTCTAACTTTGGCATATCAAAATCTCAAGATTTCATAAGGAACTCGCCAATTCACTCCCTAGGGCTTCATGCCCAACTTAACTCTTGACCTCCCCTACACAAATTCAACATTCCCACACTTTCTTACTGATGATACAGACCCATTCCTCAAGCCATAGTGATCACAGTATGAGGAATGGGTCAATTTTCTATGTTAATTGACTTGCAAACCCTTAAGACTGTGTATACAGACCGGTTCAAGAAAATAGTCTATAAAATGCACCAACTTCAATGAAAAAAATTAAAATATGATTCAAATGAAATATATAATGCTATGCTATGCTATTTCAAAGAAAAATAAATCATTGAACCATTGTATAGGCCATACAGTTCAAGAAATAAGAAGAAAACTTAGAAATATGGTAAAAACAGTGCTACTTCAATTGTTATTGTTTCAAATCTTCAAAAATCAGACTTACAATGATGCCTTCCTCTTATTTATTTCTTTTCCATCTCAAATAAACTATCTAAATTCCAAAAACTACCTTTTGAAAAGGCTTGACCGTTGAACTTCCTTTTTACAACTTTTTCCAATTTTGCAACATTGCACAATTAGCAACCTTTTTCACATTTTGCATTTTTATTACTGACTTGACCTTCTAAACTCCTATACACCAAAATATGACTCAAATAGGACTAATTAAAATATAAAATGGTCTCAAGACCTTATTTTATGCAAAACTTACCAAAATCTAAAGCCTAGACAACAACTTCAAAAATTGACAACTTTTCAACAATGGTACCCCTGCACCAAAACTCTAGAGAAAATATAGGAAAGGCCTGACCTAATCCAAAAAAATGAATAAGATAATTATGATAATGATAATTAAATCCTTTATAGCCATAGTGAATATACTTATTCAACCAAGATATTTTCTCTAGTTTGAGTTAGGACAAATCATGTTAGACCATACCTCTTTCAAAATAGAGACAATCTCCTTAGGCATGTTGTGGAAATAAGAGCTAGGTTCCCTACAAAAATAATTTTGATAATTTCATGGATTCATACTATATTAATGATCATACCAACCTACATTATAAACCTTTACAATAGAGAGTTCAATGATGCTGCAAATAATAGAGAATTAATACAATGCAACCCACATGGTATGGATCATTCCAATCAAAATTCTCAAATACAACCCATTCACAACATCACATCCTTCCAAAATATTATTACATAATTCAATGAAGAATGGAAGGTAATCAAATATATGATTTTATTTTTATAAGTTAGATCCTCCAACCAACATGCAAAATACAATATTGAGGACTTGCATCCCTATCATCTTATTAGATCACTTTCTCAAACACCTTTCCCTTTGTATTTTAAAATCCATAAATTGGATAAATATAAGGGAAAATGAGGCACACATGATCATCTTAAGGAATTGATGCAATACAGAGGATTCAAAATTCAACCATTAAAGTCACTAATCAAAACTGAATAAATTCTTACTGTCCTTTCAAATTAGGACTCCTCCAAATTTAACAAATCCTTTGTTTCAATACTCTCAAACTAAGATCAGGCAATAAAATCCTTATTAAATCCACAAAAAACCTTAAGAAACATCAAATACATGACCCAAACACTTACACCAATCATAAACAACACAAATAAATGGTCATTCAAAATAGATTGTCCAAATTCACAACTAGGCCTTTTTAGGCCACATACACAACCAACACTAACTCCAAGCCCAATTATTTTCTTTTCAAGACCAAAAATATATCCAATAACATCTTCCCAAACAAATTAAATCATTTCCCAAATGATTCTCATAACATCTCATCATACATTTATACTAACTTCTCTTTTCAGTCCCTAAAAGGTGACTATAACCACCCCGTCCTGATAGAACAGTCTACAAAATGGACTCCACAAACTTGTAGATTTAGAAATACAATTTTTTAAAATGATTCATTATACATATATTCACCTTTTAAAGTAAATATCATTCAAGGAGCACTCAAAATCCCCAAACAAAACTCTTTAAAACTTACTGTATACTATCAATTTTAGAATTAACCCAAATTCTGACCTAGGGCTTATTGAGTAAACCATCTCCACTTTCAATCCCCATTAACCAATGCCTTGAACATGTTCAATTATATTCCCTCATGCTTATTAATTCTCAAAAATTCCAATACCATGAGTATATTGTCAAAACCTAGGTATTAACCTTCTCTTACCCTCTTTTACCAGTCAAAACACAATTTTACAATCTGAAACTTTAATTCTTCCACCCAAAAATTTTAATCATTTTATCTAAAACAGAAAGAATAAGAAAATAGACACCATAAATATTATTTCCACTAGAAATTATGATTTTTCCACATTTGAATTAATAGAAACACAAATTCTTCAGTCTCTGGTTACCCTAAAATCAGGGTTTCACTATTTTTACCAAATTTACAATAACTCTTTCTATTATCCACCAATTCACATGAAAAAAAAATTAAAGGGAAGGTGATTGTTGGAACTTACAAATAAAATCACTTAGTAATGAGTTCTTTCTCGTACAGATCCGTACAGTAAAAGAGAATAGTGAATTTTCTGAGAAAATGTAGAAAACTATGATTTTATTCATTGAAATTCTAAAGATTAGCCACCCACGAAGTTCCAAATGATACAAAATCCTTTTTAAAGGAAAAAAAGCTGACTTTTATACTTCTAACTACCTCCTAACCACTTGTGAATGCCCAAAACCAAGATGAAGCTTCATATTCTAATGTTGCCTTTGTGCAATTTTAACAATTTTACAAACTTGTAAGACAACCTTAAATATTAACCCCCTCATCATATGAAAATAACCTCAAAGACCTTATAATAAGTTTGAGACATTAAAATAGGATCAAATTTTTAAAAAAATTACAAGGAGGCACAATTGTTTCAAGGTGCTCCTGCACCATACTCTCGACCAAGAAAATTTCCAAGTCCACTTGGAATTGAAGTTGTCCACCAACCTACACTCTTTGTATGCTCTTCCCCAATTTGACCTTTCTCTTAATCACCTTCATTTTAACTTTAGGCTTGAATTTTTCCATGCAAATTAGTCCTCTGTCATGCTTCCCCTCTGAAATCAGATTCTTCACTCCTTTATATACCTCAAAATCATGCTTCTCTATTTTTCCTTTAACCTGCAAAATATTCTTTGTCCAAAGCAGTAGTAACACAATGAAATGAAGCAAACTTTCTACCACAATACCTCCATCATTCATCAATCCTTTGCAAACCTCTATGACCAATTCATCCATGATCATTTCCTTAATCAACTCAATGTCTTCAAGTCCTAAAATCAGGTCTCTTATCTATGTCATACCTTCTCCTTCTTGCCTTGGAATGTCTACAACAACTTTACCTTCTTCTTCCATAAATTCCTCTTCAACATCTTCAAAGACTTATGCCTCTTTTATTCTCATTTTTATTCCTCTCTTCTTGATTATCTTCCTTATAGGCCATAAAACTCTTTTTTTTATCTTCAAGTGCCAACTTTTCATCTCTTCAATCATCTACTCCATCTGCTTCATGGACTCTTGGAACTCTTTTTCTAACCTGCTCAACTCTTGCTTCAACTCAACAATTTCTCTGTCCATCTTTGCTTGTCTCTTTCTCTTCTTTCTCTCTTCCTCTGCCTACAAATGCCTCTTCAAATTTTCCATCTTTACAAACAAGAATCCTCCTTGCTTCACAACTCTTTTCCTCACCTAGGTGTCTCCACTTTGCTCTCCCTACTCTCTTGGACTTTCTCACTGCATCAACCTACAAACAACCACATGCAAAAATCACAAAAAAAATTCCCATAGAATATTTAGGCTCTGATACCAATCCAATGCAATACAAAGGATTCACAAGTCAACCACCAAACTCACTAATTAAAACTAAATCAATTCTTACTGTCCTTTCAAATTAGGACTCCTCCAAATTTAACAAATCATTTGTTTAAATACTCTCAAACTGAGACCAGGCAAGAAAATCCTTATTAAATCCAGAAGAAACCTTAAGAAACATCAAATACATGACCCAAACACTTACACCAATCATAAACAACACAAATAAATTTTCATTCAAAATAGATTGTCTAAATTCACAACTAGACCTTTTTAGGCCGCATACACAACCAACACTAACTCCAAGCTAAATTATTTTATTTTAAGACCACAAACATATCAAATAACATCTTCCCAAACCAATTAAATCATTTCAAAAACCATTCTCATAACATCTCATTAGACATTTATACTAACTTCTCTTTTCAGTCCCTAAAAGGTGACTAGAACCACCCTATCCTAACAGAACAGTCTAAAAAATGGACTCCATAAACTTGTAGATTTATCAATAAAAATATTCAAAAGGATTCAATATACATCTAATAACCTTTTAAAGGAATTATCCTTCAAGGATCACTCAAAATCCCCAAACAAAACTCTTTAAAACTTATTGTATACAGTCATTTTCATAATTAACCCAAATTTTGACCTAGGGCTTATTGAGTAAACCATCTCCACATTCAATCCCCATTAAAAAAACCTTGAACATGTTAAATTATATTCCCTCATGCTTATTAATTCACAAAAAATTCAATACCACGAGTATATTGTCAAAACCTAGGCACTAACCTTCTCTTACCCTATTTTACTAGTCAAAACACAATTTTACAGTCTAAAACTTTAATTCTTCCACCCACTGATCTTAATCATTTGATATAAAATAGAAAGAATAAGAAAATATATTCCATAAAGATTCTTTCCACTAAGAATTAGGATTTTTCCATGTTTTAATTAAGAGAAACACAAATTCTTTAGTCTCTGGTTACCCTAAAATCAGGGTTTCAATGCTATTACTAAATTTACAATAACTCTTTCAATTCTCCACCAATTCACATCAAAAAAAATGTAAATGGAAGGTGATTGTTGGAAATTACAAATAAAACCACTTGATAATGAGTTCCTTCCCGTATAGTAATAGAGAACAGTGAATTTTCTAAGAAAAATGTAGAAAAATGTGATTTGATTCATTCAAATTCTAAAGATCAACCACCCGCGAAGTTTCAAATGATAAAAATTCCTTTTTAAAGGAAAAGAAACTGAATTTTAGACTTCTAACTATCTCCTAACCACTTATCAATACCCAAAACCAAGATTACCCTTCATATTCTAATGCTGCCTTTGTGCAATTTTAATAATTTTACAAACTTGTAAGACAACCTTAAATATTAACCCCCTCATTATATGAAAATAACCTCAAAGACCTTATATAATAAGGTTGAGACACTAAAATAGGATCAAATTTCAAAAAAAATCACAAGGAGGCACAATTGTGTCAAGGTACTCCTACACCAGGAATTCTATACAACATACCAATATGTGGCATACAATGATTATGTTTATCTTACAAATTAGATCACAAGTTCACCGTGATAGTTTTTTAACATGAAAAAAATAAATGTACAAAGTTTCTCTTAATTTTTATAATGGTGGAGGATCTTTGCAAGTATGCTCTCATGGACCATACTTGAGAATTAATTGGTCCATATTTTTGTCACTAACCTTAAACCTAAATTAACCTTTCATTTTTAAGTGCATTGCATGGTATCCTTTGATGAAATCGTCAAAAAAGGGGAAAAATTTAAAAATCCCTAATCAACAAAGGAATTTTCAAGGTATTAAAAAAATAGAACTCTAATTATAAGCCCAAATTTTCCAAATAATAGAATAAAATGATTACTAGAGTAGTGTATTCTAAGAACATTTAGACTGTGCAAAACCATACTACTATTACCATAGGGTGTTGCCACAATAGTGGTTTAAACTTTTAGGGAGATCCTGATTTTTGCTGAGATCACATATTTTTAGAAAATATAATGATTTAATCCTTGAAAATTTCCATTTAAAGGATTCCAATTGAAGAGGGTTTGACCAAACCACCTTAGAAAAAGCCCCGTTGGATACAAACCCCACTAGTTTTAAACCATATCTATAATGGAGTCTCCTTTACACCTATCAAAATGCTGATAAAAAACCACTTTTAATTTACCTTTTGGGGGATCAAATGAATTCATTTAAAACAATTTTTGTAAGTATGTAGTTCTTATTATAAGTTTCCAAAAAAGTATAATTTTAATTAAATTTAATTTGATTATTATTTTTTTTTATTTCTTGTGGATGTAAAATTTTCACCGAAAATCAAGCTCTATATTCTGCACATGTGGAAAAATAGAAGATTATCAAAAAAAATTGAAAAATATGAGTGCAGCAGATATTGAAGTCCTTAATCCAACAAAATAATAATAATTTTGATACATACAAAAAAAGTTGTGTTATACAGTGCCTATGTTTGAATTGTAATTGGTTTGACTTCAAAACTTGATTAAGGAAAAATATTTAATAAAAACTATGAAACCAATTGGAAGCACTAGATATCATAGTTACAAATCTAAATTTAAAAAAAAAAAAATTATCCTTCATGGAATAAAAAAATTTGTGTTATGTATGGTGAGCGTCACTCCTTAAAAATGGTGTTTACTAAAAAAAATTAGTTTTCAAAGGAGATGGAAAAACAAGTGTAATCTGATTCCAAAAATTTTGAAAAAAATATATTTAGAATCTACAGACAAAATTTCACAAATCACTAGTTTGCATCATCTTCAAATTCCTCATGGTTTAGCTGCTATAGGTGTCTGAAAGTGAAGATTTAGTTTAAAGAAAAAATCAGTTTAGTGTCTAGTTTGGCCAAAATTTGTAAACCCGTATTATGGGATCACCCCATACCTAGGGGTCAATGGAAACAAGAAATTAAAAATCACAAATATGCCCCATGGTAGAGCCCATGAGAATGATGTTTTATAAATTTCTCAAAGAGAACATGATCACCTTCCTTTTGACTAAGTCAATGAAAGTAAACATAACCCTACTTGGTACAAGGAAAATTAATATCTAGCAAAAGCCACAAAATTAAGGAATATTCCACCAATAATTCTATGAAACTTATAAGCTACATCTAGGAATTGATCAATAAGGGACACATTGAAGTGAAATGATAAGCTTCAACCTTTCCAAATGGAAAAATGTGGATTTATCAATATCCCTTCCTAAAGCATGATCAATTATAAATCTCCTCTAAGCTAAATTAAAATGAAGATACCTATGATCATAATATATTGGTGTCATACCTCACATAATTATGATTCCTTTGTTGGTAATATTAATCAATCTAATACCCAAACCAACCTAAAAACATCAAAACCACCAATTATAATAACCACATGACTTGGTAAGGTTTATATTTAAGAGACTCCTTGACCTACTCTAAATGACCAATATAACCTCTCTAAGCAACTTGAGAATATTCCTACATACATGTCAATCTTTAATCTTACAAAAGAATACATTGTTCATAGGGATGTAGTAAATAATGTCTTACAAGAGGGAAGGGTACCTCACAAGTTATACCATTTCCTCTTGTATGGCTTAGTTGACAAGCTATCATCCCCTCATTTTATCACCTTCAATTATTGGGAAATTTCATCCTTTGAGAAATCCCATAATCACACCTTACACATATAGGATATATCATAAAACATAAAATCAAAAGTTTTCTTATATAGTGGTTTTGGATAAAATATTTGCACCTTAAAATTGGTGTACCTCCTTAGATACATGAAAGAGGTCTTAGATCCATAAATAATCATTATTAAGGCCTATGATAATGCATAAATGAAATTTGAAGGAACCATAATCTTACCAATAGAAGTGGATTTGACCATACAATCGACCTTGTGTCATACTATTGACCATGATCTCCCCTATAAAATTATCCGAGGACACCCTTAGGTCCAAACAATAGAGTACATCTGCTCCACCTTCCATTAATACTTAAAATTATTTCGTGAAGGAATTCAATTTACCATATTTATTGATCCCAACCCTTTCCAATATTATAAGATATTGGAACCCTAGTATCAAAATTTTCAAAATTTTCTTAGTATTATTTTCCACTCATGTTAAGGAAAAATAATCCACATCTCACATCAACTTGAATGTACTTTAATCATAATTTAATAATCCACCCAAAAATCTAAAGTCAATATCACTAACATAGGTTGTGGGGAATACAAATTCAACATTCCATTCATGTGGGAATACTACCATTATATGTATGATCTTAAGGTTAGTTTGACCAGAAAAACCATAGAGTGCACAAAGATACAATATGGTTCTATAACTTTTATATAGCATGGTCTTCTAGTAGATCAACATATAAAAACATTTTTTATTTCTTAGCTTCATCCCAAGGAATATATACATAATGATTTTATAATAATTAATATCATATTACCCTAAAAAAGTGCAAGCACAATGAATATCAGGGTAAATTCCTTGGGTTACATGAATAGGGGATCCTTAAACCTATGTAGGCTAGTACAAATATATCAATATGGGGACTTGGATACATACCACATGTGATCAGCATATTGCTAATCATAGTGATTCCTCTAAGACTAATGGGATTGTACCCTTTGATATTTAAAATATTAAAATAATAGCTATTCATAGATCTTACAAATAATTATCTACTACTAATCTCTTCCATGACTATGCTATCATTACCATCAACCTCATTATCCAATAATTTAAAATTATAGATAAGGACTAATAAGATAGCATATTTTTAGACACATTTGAAAAAGAGGAAGCACTATCAATTTTTTTGGACTTTATGAGTATATTCTATAGAGATAAAACAAAAAGGGCTCCATGATGGGGCCTCCATGCAATGGTATACTTAAAATATGAGGAATATTTATCTCAATTAGATATATAAAAAATCCCAAAAATATAATAAATTCACCAATGAGAACTCAAAAAACCTTTTGAAGGACGATTAAGAAGATATGTCTATAGAAATAGAATTCAATCTCCTAAGTTAGAACTTACAAAAATACAAGATGGGTTAGCAATAACAGTATGCCATAGAAAAAAGGACCCTTTGCTTGACATGGAATTAATTCATGATAAATTGGACTTAATGAGGTCTTAATATAGTGTTGTGAGGCATTTTATGCATCCACATTAAGTATTGGACCCTTTCAAATCGAATAACATGCTTTTAATGACGTCTTGTAAAGGTGTTGTAAAGTCTTGTAAAGGACTTTCACGCTTTTCTAGACTTAATTAACTTTTTTCTCCCTAATTCAACATTATAAAATGTGTTCAATAACATTATTACATCAATCTAGAATTTTTTTAACTTAATCTTAATGATAAACTAGTGTTGTAGTGTGATTTACACATTCAAATTGGATTTTGTGCCCTTCTAGGCTATGTGGACGTAATTTTAGTGTTGTAAAGCGTATTTAATCACACGTTCACATTGATTTATGTGTCCCAAGCCCTATTCAACATTTACATCATCACTAATAGGTCCTAATTAGTTCCCATATTGTGCATCACGGGGATTTAATTGATCAAACACCCGACAAGATGGCATTTTAGACCTTATTTCCTAATTCCTTGGCTTCTTAAGTGTCAGAATGGACCTTGTGGGACCCATTCACCATGTATGGCAAATCAGTCCCATCCAAGTGGGACCCATTTTCCATGTATGGAAAATGAGTCCTCTCTGGCCCCCATTCTGACCTTTGAGCAAGAAAAAGTGAAATTTAAAGTTTATTTTCACTACATGTCGGCTTGTAATGAGGTATTATTGGGTAATAAGGTAAAATTGTCTATAAATAAGTGTTTTTATCCTCATTTTACATCTAACAACTCATTCTCAAATTTCTCATCATTAATTCATGTTCTATCTTCTCAACCAAGTCAAGCAAGTTAGGGTTTCTTCATTATAAGTCTTCAAGTTAGCTTTCTAAAGCATTCAAGGGTTGAATCTTCATGTTATGTTGCAGAATTTCAAGATCAAATAATCATGAAAAGGTAATCATCTCCATTATTTCATGTTTCATTACTTTATTTCACACCTTGGTTTAATTGCCTAAACAAGGTTTGACTAAGGCAAATCCCCATGCCCTAACCTTCAACATATCTCTATTTTGTCTTGTTTGTTTGCAGATTTAGGACTCTTGGAGGCTTAGGAATCATTGAAGATTAAATTTAAAAGTCACTAAAGTCATCTCTTCATCATTCAATTCAAAACATCAATAAAAAGTCATTTTCAAACCCAGATCCGAGAGTTTTAGAAGCGAAGACCTGTAGGAGATAGAAGTGCAGATCTAACCCCACAAAATCCACTCCTAATTTTGTAGATTCCTATAGGTGGACTAAATTTCCACCCATGGCTAATGATTCCCCTCTATAGGCTTGAAAAGTGGTTTTCTCATATTTCAGCTCTCGGCAATCAGAAATAGGTTTCTGGAAGATTTCACCAGAACTAGGACTAATTCGCCATGCATGGCAAATCAGTCCTAGTGGCCATTAATAGAGGTTTCTAAGACATTCCATAATATTCCAGTGACATCATTCTTCCTCGAGGTGCACTCTATTTAGACTCATTAGTTTTTGTTTTCATTGGCCTAAGTTTCTAATTCATTCTTGCATAACACAATGTGTTTTCAAACAAGTCTTATTGTTTAAGTTTTGCATAGTTAATCAACAAAATACATAGCTTAATTGCACTTAGATAATTCCATTTACATCATAAAACATCACACACATCCTAATATGAGTGATACATAAGCATTTTTGGATCCAATCTCTCTCCTTTTAGGTGGAAAACCCTAGGAGTGTAAGAGTAGTATTTGGGTCCTAAAAATCTATGTTTCAAATAGTTGACGATATTATTGATGTCAATATGGGGACAAAAGATAATCCCAAGGTCATTCAAATCACAACTACCATGAGTCTTGAAGAAAAGGAAATACAATTCACCTTTCTTGAAAAAAGTTTTGGTGTGTTCACCTTATCCTAACTAACATGTTAGGACAAGATCCTTATCTAGTTATACATAACCTTGTTTGGTGACTAGAAACCAAAATTATAAAAAATTTATAAATTTCACAAAAAAAAATCCCTTATAGTCCAAGAAGAACTACAAAAACATTGGGAGGTAGGCTTCATCTACCCATTTGATTACTCCAAGTGTATCTCCAACTTTGTATCATTAATAAAAAATACTAAAATGAGTCAAGTTTGTACTAACTTATGCAACATTAATAAGGAAAACCTCATTGATAATTTTCCTTTATGTAATAGAAACATCATATCCAATTCTATAACAAGACATGAAATCATCTCCCTCATGGATGTTGTCTCCAATTGTAATAAAATCTAGATAGCATTAGAATATTAACGCAAACTCATTTCACAACACCATGGGGAAAATTTTGTCAAAATTTTATTCCCTTTGGGTTAGTAAATGAATGAGATACCCATGAAATGTTTATAACTATTCTCTTTCATCCTATGCTTCATCATGATGTCCAATAGTATGTGTATGGCATATTGAAAAATAAATAATTAGAGCTAAAAGTCACATGGTTTTACAATAGATCCTTCAAAGGCTTTGAGAAATTTTTCTCAATATAAAGAAGTTTATATTTGGGGTAGCTTTCAAAAAACTACTAGGATATATTTCATGTAACTATTGTGATATAGAGGTTGATATTCCAAAGGTCAAACCTATTACAAAATTTCTCTCATCTCACAACTATCAATAACTCATAATTTTATAGGGGAAGCTACAATTTTAAGGTGATACATTTCTCAACTCACAAAAATTTTCCAACCATAACATCATCTTTTGGAGAGGAACATAGAATTTTACTAAAACCAATCATGTTTGTAGGAATTTTATCAAAATAAGAAGTATTTATCTATTCCATTGGTTCTTATAATAACCATTTCAAATAAACCCTTTTTGTGTATGTGTCAGTTGCTTAACATTCTTTGGTTCCCTACTAGCACAATACAATGATCGAGGTTGAGAAAGGGAAATATATTACATAAGAAAAATACTCCTTCGATATGAAGGTAGTTGCAAATCCATTGAAAAATCATGCCTATCTATGTTATTTACCTTTGAAAAGCTATCATTGCATGGTCATACAAAAAATAAAGCTCATGACCAAGGTATAGGTTGTGGCCCAGAATGAATGTTTTGTTGGTTTATTCATTTACTGAGGTCGAATAAAGTATGTTGATGGTGTATGCCACAAGTTCGATATTGAGTGAAGCTTAAGGAGTCTTTTAAGGCGATGTACATGGGTCTTTCTAACTATATGAGAGAAACATAAATAATGTTTTATCATTCTTGTGTACTGCCTGGAGCATAGAAAACTAGATCTTTGGACATTTTCACACTCATTTGGGTCCTTTTTGTGGATTTTGGCTTAGTTTTAACTTGATTTAATGTTGTAATTTGAATAACACATTCACATTAGGTCTTGGGCCCTTGTAAACTGAATAAAATGCATGTCTTGTAAAGGTTTTGTAAAGTGTTGTAAATGACTGTCACACTTTTCTAGACTTTTATTAAGCATTTAAGTCTCATGGACCTATTTTTCCTTCAGTGCAATATTGTAAAATATATTTAATTTCATTCTCACATTAATCTAGAAGGCTTGTAAATTAAACCTAATTTTAATCTAGTGTTTTAATGTGTTTTACACATTCACATTAGATGTCGTGTCTTTCTAGCCTATTTGGACCTCATTTTAATGTTGTAAAGTGTATTTAATCACACTTTCACATTGAAATTTGTGTCCATTACCCTAATTACCATTTACATCATCATTAATAGGCCCCTATGACCCCATATTGTGCATCGTGAGACTTATTTTGATCAAAGACCTCACAAAATCAACATATAACTTGATTTCTTCATTCCCCAACATCCTAGCTAGCAAAAGAGCCTCTACAAGACCCATTTTCCACTATGGGTGAATAAGTCCCATCCAAGTGGGACCCATTCACCCAGGATGATGAATGAGTCACATTTGAGCTATTTCTGGGGTTTGAGCGAGAAAAAATAGGTTTTAAGTTTAATTTTCTTTAATGTCAGCCTTAGGGATCAAATTAATGGGCATTTGAGTGGATTTCATATATAAAAAAAACTTCTAACCATTATTTCATTCATTCATTATCCATCTCAAGTCAAGCAAGCTAGGGTTTAACATTTTTAAGTTTTCACAAGGGCATCAAGATAGCAATCAAGTTCAATTATGAGGAATTCCCATTGTTGCAGCAATTCAAGATCCATCATCATGGCAAGGTTCTAATTTCATTATTTCATGTTCATGCTTCATCTTATTTCATCATTTGGTTTAATTACCTAAATAGGTTTTAACCATGGAAAACCCTCATTCCCTAACAATCAACATTTTCTCTCTCTCTCTCTCTCTTTGTGTGATTGTAGATCTAGGTGATTTGAAGGCTTAGAGATCATTGAATAATAGGTTGCAAACTTGTTAGAGTCATCTCCCTATTGTCAAGGTCAAAATTTTCACAAAACGTCACTTACAATGCCGAAAATCAAAGTTTCAGATCCGAATACTTAGAGGTACAGAAAGAGTAGAGCAAGAGCTACGAATTCCACTTCTAAGTTTTTAGAAAATTCAAAGTGGACTCATTCACTATTAGTGGTGAATGAGTCCCACTGTACCTATTTTTCAAAGATTTTTTATGGATTTGGATACCCATTTAGCTAAAATAGGCTCCACTATAGTTTTCCAGATCTGGGACTAATTCAAATGACGAATGAGTCCCAATAGGTCAAAATTTTAGAATCAACAGCATTTCCAATCTTGATTCCAGCCTCTACAAGTTTCTAGGTGCATATTTTATGTTTTACTTTCTTGTTATATTTTACTTGTATTTCTATTCATCTTTATAGATCTTTTTAAATATTGCATTATGTTTTCAAACATTTTGCATTTTTCAAGTTTACACTTGGTAGTGAATCTCTTTTATCAGTTTTCAGCCTTTAGAACAATCCCCTTTGATAGATTTCAATCTCATTTGCATTCAGATCTCAAGGGTTTGTTCTTGAGTGAACCATTAATATTTTTGGTACCTCTCTCCTTTTAGGTTCAAAACCCTAGAAGTGTAAGACAGACCCCCACACAAAAATATTTGGTTCACTACCAATGGATGTGAAGGCTGACATGCTACATGTTACATGTTTCTTGTTTATGGATGACCTAATTTATATTTGCAAAGCGTACAGATGATGTTTATAGAAGATAAAATATGTGAAGACTATTTTGGGACCAAGTTATGCGTGTGTTGGGATCCATAATGCATTTTCCTCTTCTTGGTGTTATGTGTAGTCTTTAGGGTCTTACCCTCTACATGTTTCATGTTTTTTGTTTTATCCTTGGCCGACTTATATATGTAATTTTTTTTTGTTGTAGGCTAACATGTGAAATGTAATCAATGTAATATCATGTATAAATTATAAACCTAGTTGATCTAGGGTGTTGGATGTTGGCATGATGGTGATTGTGTAAGTGACTAAAAGAGAAAGAGCGTGTTGATGGTGTTTTTATGCACTTCTCAACACAGGCAGTGCGTAGGTGCACTACCTCTCTTGAAAGACAATCTCCCACAATCGAATTGCAGAACACTATCCCAAGGTCTCTCGGATGTCAGGTCATGGCAGTGCTTAGATACCTCAGTAGTTGATGTGATTTGCTGGAATCACAAGGCGGTCTTACAGAAAATACAAAGTGTGGACACAAAGTATGAAGTTGGATTTTGGAATGGAATTCTTAGGATAAAGCTATTATGAGTTGGCTGTAGGTTCAAACAGCAATCTTGAACTCCATTGAGTTGTTGGATTTGGCTTTACAATGTGCAATGAACCTTAGCATAGGTCAGTTACTAAAAAAAGGAAAAGGGCGAAGGAGAGGAAAAGTTCCTAAGTCTGAAGCTTGCTATGAATAGTGACAATGGAGTTCCTGCAATGGTTCTTTAAAACAATATCCCACTTAACCAGGGATTTCATAGTATCATGGAAATTGTGCTATCTTCTAAGGGCTGCAGATATTTCATCATTCATCCACCACATACATACATGAATCAAGAATGAATGTTTGGGGCAGCTTCAAATTAAGTCCAGGCTAACTTTGCACAGCTATTTACCTTCAGCAAACAACAAAAAGTATGGACTAAGGAATCATCAACGAAGCAGAAATTTTCACAATCACCCAACAGCATTCCTAAGATTTATCCAAAGAAAGTAAACAACTAACTAAACAGCAATGAGATCTAAGCTAAACATCTAATATTGGAGAAATGAATCAAATGACATGAGAGAAATCAAGAAAATACACCAAGTCAATAATATTTCTTATAAATTTCTGCAGCATGCCTTTACAACAACTCAACTCTCACTTTTACAAATGAGGGGAGTGCTCTATTTATAGTTTTCCAAAAGTTAAATGAATGGCCAAGATTCATTACAATTGTGTGGCCAAGATTCATTTACATTAAGGTTTCACCTACCCCAAAATAGATTATAATTTAAAATACATTTTTGTCTCTTCCCTATTTTGTCTTCTAGTGGGTGGCACTATAGCTTTTTCGTCCTGTAGCTGATTGATGTTTCCTTTGCTGTAGCTACTCTTCAGGAATGTCCTCTTCTTTGGCTGGGCTATCCTCTTGCTCCTCGGAAGTTGTGTGTTCTATGTACTTGAGGATGACGGCCTAGAGCTTGTCTATCTCAAGGATCTTGCATCTTAACGCCTGGTAGCTCCACTCCTTAGCGTTCTCTTCCAGCCTTTTCCAATCTTCATCATACTTCGAGCTTTGGTCCCTGAACAGCTCTGATCGGTCAAAGGTGCAGGTAGCAAAACTGAGGAACTCCGTTGTGATTTCTCTGGCTGTCCCGTCTTTCATCTTCTCCTGGAAGTATGGCTTGACCTTTTCTGAATCCATTTGCACGGTGGGCATATCATAGGTCGTCATTATCTTGAGATACTCGGTGCATTCTGCCCGGATTTCTTTGATCCACTCGATATTTGGATCCACTCTGCCCAGGATTTTCCCCAACCTCTCTTTCCAGTTATCGAGGTCTCTATGCCACACATCCACCAGCTAATGATCTTCTTCTTTGAGTTCTAGCTTTTCCTCCCACGTGGCCTCAAGCATCTGAAGGATGGCTTCAATTCTTAGGAGGGTGGAGTCGTATGTTGTAGGGAAGTTGGTGCAGAGCCTCTTCGTGCTCTCCAGGGACTGGATCAGGTCCAAGAACTTGTTGGCTATCCGCACAGCCCTGTTGATTCCCATGTTTCCAACGTACGTGACTTGTCAGAACCAATCCTTAGTGGTCTTCTCCAAGTTCTTCCTTCTCTC
The DNA here is from genome assembly GCA_007258455.2 of Sequoia sempervirens. Lineage (NCBI taxonomy): Eukaryota > Viridiplantae > Streptophyta > Pinopsida > Cupressales > Cupressaceae > Sequoia > Sequoia sempervirens. Next base: position 8,572,064 of record VDFB02047397.1, read on the forward strand.
CATTTTGTCAATTTGTTCTTTGGAGAGCAACTGCGATGCGGCTATGGAGGTGGTGGGTAGGTCGTCTATTGAGGACCATTGTTGTATGTAATCGGTTAGAGTAGCAACCTGCACCTTGAGCTCATCCTTGGAGACCTTGTCCTGCTTTATCAAGTGCACCACTATGGCCACCGACTCCTCAAGGTGCTCGACCTTTTGCTCCCTGGTTGCTATCCCCAAGTCAATGGTAGAGATATTATAGCTCACCCCTGTTTGGCCAACTATAGGCGTTGCAATTTGCACTGCTTGGGAGCCGAAAGCGTCCATTGTTATCCTGGATCGGACCTTGGGCTTCTTCTCCTTCTTTGTTGTGCTCAGGGATCGAGCCAAGATGGCCTCCAATCTCACCTTTGGGTCCTTCAGTATAGAAGTAGTCTTCTCCAGTTGTTTCTCCAACCAATCGGGCATAGCAGATTTATCCTTGGGTGCATCATGGCTACCCTCACCTTTCTCAGTTAGAGGCAAGACCTCTGCCTCCTTTTCCTTTTGGGGCTCTTCTTTCTCTTTAGTAGCATCCTCCTCCTCTTCGTTGGAGTCGTGAATGAATACGAGGCATTTGACAGGCAGTTTGGTGGATAATTATTGGATGGGACCTTCTTCTTTCGCTGCCTCTTCTTCTTTCTCCTCTTTAGTAGCCTCGACCTCGGGGCTCTTTATAGCATGGGTCTCAGCTTCAAATAAATCCTTTTGTGGCTGCTCCTCTAGCAGCTGCCCCTCTTCACCATGTGGTAACTTTTCTGTCTCCTCCACAACATTCTTTAGTTGTTGCGCCAATTCCTCCTCAAGGTCTTCATCGAAAGTCTGGATGATTTCCTTGGCACCCGAGCCACCCTCTTCATCTCTGCTCTCGGAAGAGCCTGTCTCCTCTCCCTCATAGACCACCTTGTCAATGGTTTAGTGCTCGTACTCGGGGTGCTCGTGATATTCATCAACCTCCTCCTCCATAGATCTCGAGGCTTCCTGCTCCTGCTCCTGCTCCTCCAACTCCTTTGATATTTGCATTGTAGCTTCCATAGCCCGCGGCCTTATTGGCGGTTGTGAAGGTTGAGCTGTTGCAAGGGCTTGGGCTAGGGCAGCTTGGAGAGCGGAGTCCATTAGGATCTGTGAGAGCTCTGGGGGAAGACTCTGCATGTGCCTCGCAAGAGCCTCGGGAAAGGGGAATAGGCGATGGTATTGTTGCCAGAGGGAGGGATGTAATTGGAGACATAGTAGCAGAGGAAGGAAGAGTGGTCATGCCAGAAGAGGAATCAATGAAGACCACTGACTCGGCCGGGGGTGAAGGGGAAAGATGGAAAAAAATGTCCACTGCCGGCGGAGAAGCGGCGACCATAGTCAGGGAGGTGGGCGGTGCAACAGGAGGAGCAGGAAGAGCCAAAGGAGGTTGGGTTTCTTCCACACTCACCATTTGTTTCAGTCTTTTGGGAGATGAGCCTCCCATTTCTTTCTTTGCTTGCTCCTTGGGATCTGCAGACTGCACGATCTCCGTTCCTTTCCTTTTCTAGGACCTGGTAATTGGAGGAGGCTTGGAGGTCCCGCTAGTTGACGTGGTGGTAGCAACGTCCTCCATGGCGCTCGGCTCGCTCTTGAGCCCTTCATATGTTAGGACTACTCCTTGTCGCTTTAGGTGTGCCACCTGCCCATTGATCCACTCCCTGGTGCAAGTTAGAATCAGCTGGGTTATGGTATCTAGGTCATCGACCTCCTATTCATCCTAGTCAATCGACGGTATTGGTAGGTTAGCCACTACAGGGTACCTCGGGTGCATGATTGTGGACTCATCCTCCTCGGCCTGGTCTGGTACCGGAAACGGTTGCACTCTTCTTAGGAATAATACTGTCATGCGCATGTAGTGCCTTGCGCGGACTTCTTTGTCATCTTTGCAGTCTGCCCAGAAATCTTCAATGTGGTATTGGTGGGTGTATGCCGGCCCCAGTGCCTTTCTGATGTGGCCATGTGGATCCATCCGCGGGCGAGCAGTGTACTAGTCAAAATTGTAATCCTTAAGCTCTTTCTCAGAATTACTGGCGCATTGAGAAGTCTGTAATTAGTACAGACCCTGGTCGAGGGTCATGGGGTAGGGAATCCCTGCTACATGTTTATTGCTAAAGATCGCCTAGATATGTTGGAGCTGTCAAGAAAACTCTAGGAGTATGATCCTGTCATTTGGGTACTGTGGCAATCTATTTGGCCATTATGTGAAACCCTAGGCCCAGATGTAGGTAAACTTAGGGAACTGGATAAACAGGAAGGCGTATTCTTTTAAGAGTGCCCTGGCACTGTGGGAGACCCTCCTCTCAAAGTCTCCAGTGATCAATCTGATGATATGGCCAATGAAGGCGTCATTGACCCGGCAGTACTCCTTTTTGAAGTTGCGGTATTGGAGTTGAGGGTACTTATCAAATGGTTTGAGCCCTCGCTTATGCCCCTGATCGGGTGCCACAAATAACCCGCTGTATTGTCTTTGACCTGCCAGGGAGTACACCAGGTAAGAGGTCATGTAGAATTTAAAACTTTTCTTGACGTTGACAAACTGCTCATGGAAGCAATTGCTAATGATGTTTCCTCAGTCGAATGAGACCTTGGTTGAAGCATCCTCATTCCCCCGTAGGATCTACTCAATGTAGTAGGCCATCCATTCCTGGAAGTAGGCGGCTGCTGGGAGACCCATGACCGTGCTCAACATGGTCACCAGGTCGTGATAGTCCTCGTGAAAATCGCTACGGAAGAGTTCTTGGGGAACCTTCGCAACACTGCCCTATTTCTCTTTAAGCCAAAGGAGGTTGATTGATTTCTTGCACCCTGACGGATTGGCATCCCACGCTGCGTGACATTGTTCTAGTGTGGGGGCCTCCATCTATGGGAACGTGGGAATGTGAAATGTTTTGGTAATCCCTTCTGGTGACATGTCGGTGAGGATGTTCCCCTCCTTATCCACAATCATCTTAGTGTCAGCTTGATAGGCTTCTCGGCAAGCCATCACTAGTTCGGGTGCCATGAGAGAGGGAGGGAAACCTGCAGCCTTGGTGATTCCACTCTGCCGTATTAGTCTGGTGTTCTTTGTTGTAGGGTTGACCTTGACCCTCTGAGTGAATTCGTCTATGTCAACCTGGCCGATGTTTGTATCTGAAATCTCCTTCCAGTCCGTTGAGACCTTGGAGTGGAGCAGCTCACCCTGAAACTGATACTTCATTTAATCCTTATCTTATTTTCCCTGAGGGGTCCTTCCTGACTTTTTGCCCTTGTCCTTTTCGGCGGAGGCCCCTAAAGTTCTTGCATCTGATTCCATATATTCTACAAGCAAAGGCAAAGTCAGCGCAACAAAACATTAAAGCGTTCATGTTAGTCCATATTTCAAGAATAATATCTAAATAATCATTCAAGTATATCATAAATTTTATCCTTAGATGGTATTGATCTTCGTTTCAGGTCATTTGGACAATTCAGGCCCGGAGGGCCGGACTTCCCTGGCAGGAAGGCTGCCTGGAAGGGAAAATGCAACGGAAAGCTCCCGGAGACCCTTCTTGGCCAAATCTTAATGTCTTAGGAGACCCATGATGGAGAACAGCATAATTTGGGACGTGGGTCGAGGTTAGATTCCAGGTTTGAGCTTGTTTGGATCGATCCAAGGGGGACCAGATATTTCAAGCTGGGAAGTTGTCAGGAGATGGTCGTTGGCACCGGTGGACAACAGGCAGAAATCTGGAGGCAGAAGTCTATGGCGCGGGACCCGGAGGGCAAAAGGCGGCCGATGTGTGTTTATCGTTTAGGCTTGGTGGCTTTTGGCATGGTGGGGCCCGGGGACCTGGAAGACATGATGCGCTGGCCGCCGAGAGATTTTCATTGCTTTAAACGGCTGCGGCGAAGAGCGGCACGGGGCCCGGAGGGCGGGAAGCCGGACGGGTCCACCGTCGAGGATGGCGGGACCGTCACGAAGTTCTGGGGGTGGAACTCCAGATGGTCAGGCCTGGAAGGTCCTAAGGCAGCAAGGAGTTAAGCAAAATTAGGTGGCAAATGGAGGCCCGGGCTCCAAAAATGGGGCAGAGGGGGCAAAAATTCCGCCGAGAGGACATCCGCGGACTTCTGCAGACGGAAGTCCGGGATTCAGGGCCCAAGGACGTGAAAGCCGTTATGTCGAAAGACCAGCCAATGGCGGTAATAAGACCGGGGTCCAGGGGCGGGTGGAAAATGGGACTTCGCTGAAAAGGTCTGGCCATTTTAAAATGGCAGAAAATCAGGCACGGAGGCCCGACATCCGGGGCCTGAAGGTGTCAACAACGCCACATTAACGCACTGGCAAAGGTTCAACAGCGAGAGCCAGGGCGGAGCCCAGATCGCAAGAAGTCGGCGGATGAACTTCGTTTGACCAAAGCAAATCGCCCGCGGAACCCCAGAGACGGAGCTCCGGGGACCGGGGTCCGAGCGCACGAAAGGAGGAATACTTGGTTTCAATTTTCATGGCAAGGCATGCGTCAGGACCTGGAGGCCGGGAGGCAGCGTGAGTTTTGCGATTGGAGCACGGCAAAATGGGGACGGAACCCCAGACAGGGAAGTCTGAAAGACCGGATCCGAAGGGACGACTTGTAGCCCGCAGACGATCAAAGCTTAAGGGCGGATGGTGAAGGCGGATCGCGGGCCCGGGGTGCCCGATCGCCCTGTGCAAAGAACAGCTGCGACCACGAAAAGTCCTGAGTCGGCGGTAAGGGCTATTCCAATGGGTTTGGCAGATTTTCAAGACATGGGTAATGGGCGCAATTTGGTTTTCTACCTGCTTATGCCTCCTAGAGAGTTTGTTCATTTATTTAAATCCTTGAAAATCATGAAAAAGATGTACGGGAGGGCAACCGATTGCCTACCTTGAATACACAAAGTGGGAAGATGTGGGAACTACCGGGGGTCGATGGAGTGAAGTTGATGTCGAGGATTGTGACACTGCTGACCGCGGTGGGCTCCAAATGATGGTCTATTCAATTCACTCCAATTCCTGGTTATGAAAATGACTTTGGTGGGTTTGGCATTTTATACCCCAATTGCCATTAACACCCACAGTGGCGGCGAGAGGTTCGGGGCCCGGAGGGCGAGAAGCCAGCAGGGGTCCGCCATTGAGGACGGCGGAACCATCACGAAGTTCCAGTAATGGAACTCCAAACGGCCGGGCCCGAAAGGTCCCATGGTAGACAAGGATAAACGAAAGCACTGGTGGAAAAAACCCAGGCAGGGCCTGAGGGGCGGGAGGCCGGAGGGGCAGGTGCTACCCCAAAAACCTGCGACGAGTTTCAACCGGAGGGCGGCAGGGTGAGCCCCGAGGGGTGAAAAGATGCCAGGAGAATGCCGCAGAGGACGGCCATTGCAAAGGGAGGAAGCCTGAAAAGGGAATCCCAGAGGTCCGGGCCTTGAGGGGCCCAAGGCCGCCCAGGGCCAAAATGCCAAAGGGGATTCCCCGAGGCCCCAGAAGGCAATAGAAACCAAAAGCGGAGGCATGATCAATTTCTGATGGAACTTTGGAGCAACATCAACCATGCAAAACATCATCAAAAAAGAGGGGCACGTAAAACGAGGTGGCCCCAAAAGACCTGACAAGGCGAAAGAAAAGAGGGTCCCCATTCTGAACGGGGCATGTGTGCTACGGGCACAAAAGACCAGTTGTAGTAGATCATGTCTGGTTTCATTTTGATCATATTCTTGTGATAGAAGGCATGTGAAAAAGTGTGCTTAATTGTTTGTTGGAGGTAGTGAATCGAAGGCAATTATAACTTCTTAATTTCTGATAGCAATGGGCTAGTAGGCAACTGACAAGACATTTGAAGAGTTAGAAAAGAAGAATTACGATCATCAAAAGGGATTGAGCTTAATTGCCAGTTTCAGATAGTGGAAGGACTGTCATTCTGTAATTATTCTTGAGTGTGTGCTCAGATCAGGGAGTTGTAGCTTCCTTTGGTGTAACCCTAAAGCTATAATTAGGCAATTATAGCTTCCTTGGGTTGTAGCCCTAAAACAAATTTCTAAATTTTTTGTTCATCTTGTGAGGGTACATTAGTACAATAGCTCCTAGCAGCTTTTCTCACTATGGTTTTTCCCCTGTGGGGTTTTCCATGTATATCTAGTGTTGTGTTGTACAATGTCTTCATCTTTCATGTTCTTGTTTATACATTAGAGTTTAAATTATATGTTTGTTCCAAAAGGTTTGAGATTTTATGGAGTATTGATTCATCCCCCTCAGTATTCTGGTGTGTTCAACACTAAGCGCAAGTTTATGGTTTTCTTGTGAGAATCCTTCTAGCTTTGTCCCCTCACCTACAATACCTTTGTATTCTTCACCTCTTATAAACATGTAAAATAATAACCTGCCAATCATGAACAATAGTTTTCCATATTCTAAAAAATTCAAAAAAAATCACCAAGTGATCCTATGACAAGCCAACTTTTACAAAACATGTCATCATTGCAAAAAAAAAAATTTAAACATGAACAAATGTCAATCCAATGCTAACCAACCAACATACGTCACACACACCCCATTTTCATTTTTTGTCCTAAAGATACCCATACTGCAAAACATTGAGATACCTCGCTTTGAGAATTATGTTGGAAAAGGAGATCCCACCAATCATATATTTCCTTTCACTGCTCTATGTAGTAATTTCCTCTTCAAAGATTCTCTCATAGATAATATTTTTCCATGGTTATTAAAGGATGTGTCCTTGGATTATCTTTTTTCATTACCAACTAACTCAATAGTGTGTTTTATATAACTTGTTAGTGAGTTCATTCAACACTTTTAAGAAAACGTTAGTCCTCAAGTTATATTAACAAATCTAGTCCATTGTAAACAAGGATCTAAAGAGAAAGTGACTAACTTTATAGGACGACACCAAGCTCTTTATTCACAAATATCCTATAAATTTTTGGATGTTGATATACAAAGAGTATTTATTGGAAATCTAGGCCAATAGATAGAAAATTTTCATAATTTCCTAATTCTCTCCATGTTATTATGTTAATATTATTAAATAAAAATATTATTAAACTTCCTCCAATTAGGTCTATTCACACAACTAAACCATTACCACCAAAATTTAATGCAAAATCCTTTTTTCAATATCATCATACACCTAGGCATGATATAGAAGGATGTATGCATCTTAAGGACCAAGTATGTAAGACCTCATCGATTCTAATATCATCTAGTTGGCTGGTGTAAATGACAAAGGAAGTAAGCTGATTTTTCCACCCAATCAAAACTTACAAATATTTACAAACCCATTACCAAGTCATTCAACCAATTTTGTCCAACAAACTAATAATGAAGAAGTTGATGATCTATTCAATGAAATAAAAATGAGTGATTCTCAACCTCGTAAGGGTTAAATCAATCGATTTCCTCATATTTCTTTTATGCATTGATTATTCTATAACTACACCTAATGTTCCTCTTTATATCACTAGTAGAATCAATCATAAACCCAAAATGGGAATACTCATTGATCTCTTGTGTTTAGTTAATGTGATCATAGAATAACTATTGTATGTGCATGAAATTTATAAAGATTATTATGAACAATTAGAAGCATTATTAAAGGCTCATGATGGTTTTATTCACCCTATGATTTGTTCTATAACTCTCCTAGTGAAATTTGTACCTAAACAATTGGATATTTTATTACCATAATCCTAATGTTAGATTATTTTTGTGTGAAGTTAGGTGATCCATGGCTAAGCTCCATGAACATAATCTCATCAGTTATTCACAAATGTATTAAACTTCTATTTGAATAAAATATGCATACCATTAACCATATTGGATTTAAACATTTGGCCTCTCATGGAAAATTTTCATTAGATTACTATTGGCCTCAACTAGCCCAACATATAAAAAATCATGAAGATATTTTATCTGTGTCATATCAAAAGTTTAAAGCTAAGCATATAGCCCAATTATCCCTTACCAACATTTTACCAGAGGCCCCTTAGTCCCCAGTGTTATAGTGGTTGTTCCTCCTACTTCACAAGAAGTGAACAAACCTTGGCCCAAACTGGGTATTCTTCCTCAACCTTCTAGCATGTATGTCATGGTTTCCCCTACTCCATCCTAAAGGACCACAAGGAAATCATTTGTCCAAACCTTCAGGGATCAAACTTATGCTTCCTCAAGAAAAGTATTTTTTATGCCAAAACTTAAGAATCCTATAGCTTCCCAACCTTTGATAGTCCCTTCAATTCGTCCTACAAAGGAAGAAAAGGGACTAACATTGGGAAATTCCTTAATTCCTCCTTCACAAGCTGAATCTCATGTGTGATGAAACCAAAGTGGAAAAGGATGTAAATGAAGATGTCAATTTATGGCTTGCCAGCTTGCTAAAGAGTGTAAGCCATTACCCAATAATCATCTATCTATATGACAAAATTCCAATGAAATACCTCCCACTCATCCATATTCATCATCACCTGACTCCACTCTGCCACCTATATCGAACAATATTTATCCCAACCAAAATGAAGAATAAAGATCTCACTAATTATAAATATTGATGTTAGTGCTCACAATCATGTTGATAGTACTAACATGTAGTCTATTGTGATACACTCCAACAGTGATTCAGAAGATAAGATATACGAAAAAAAAATACCATAATGAATTATCTATTAAATTTTCAAAATCAATAAATTTATATGGGAATGACTATGATGATCCTCCTAATGAGAGTTACCCACCATGTGTCAAACCTAGTACTTCTTATCCCACATTTTTTGTAGTTCCTTTAGCTTATTGTTTTCCTTCCATTTATGATGAGGAAGATTGGGATGTAGACAATTTTATATAGATCAAATCACATGTGTAGTACCCTATTGTGTATCTATGTGTTTTCTTGCACATAATGTGATATCTCGTAATGTGTTTCTTGGTGTGTATTTTTATTTGTTAATTTTCTTTGGATGACCTGTGTTGTTCTCATTGACACGATAATACAAAGAAAATGAATTTGTCACATTTGAATTCATCTATTTTTATCTCTATTTATCTTTATGGTGTGAATGAATTGTCTTTTTTCCTTCTTGGAATGATGCAAAGTGTTGAGAAATTTAGATCTCTTCCATGCTAACCCAAAAGCTTATTTTCTTCATGTGTTGTTCATCCCTTTCATTTGTAGTTCCATAAGTAGTTGGCGAATGATGTCAATTTTGATCATGATCATATTATATATTATCTCTCATCTATATTGACCTTAGACCTATAGATCCCTCATCTGCTATCTTTTTCTTTTTAATTATGTGGCTTTGTTTTGGGGGCAACCCATTCTCATGAATCATTTTTGTTGTAAACATATCATTTGTCATAAGGTTTCCTAGAAATCTCTCATGTCTTATCCAAAAATTTCATTTTATTCTAACTTAAATGAAATTTCTCCTAATTGGTGCTAGAAATTACTTTAAGGTTGGGGCATACATTCCATTATGTGTTTCACTTTGTTCACAAGAGTTGAATATTGTGATTTGTTTTTGGCATATTGACCATATTTTGTAGCACCTTATCAAAATTATTGGAACTATAATTGTTGGTATGTTTGACATGATAACTCACCTTGTTAATATCAAACTTCACTAGCCCCTATGTGTTTTAATTTGCTACCATGGTAGAAACTCACCTAGTGAATATCAAACTTCACTAGCATGTGATGCTTTTGTTCATGGGCCACCTAGCAAATATCAAAATTTACTAACCTATAATTTAGGAATGCCTTAGGTATGGATCCTAGTAATAATTTTATAGAGCTTTCTAGTTCATGGTTTTCATTCCCCTTTTCCATGTTTGCATTGTGTTTGCATTATATGTTAGTTTTGTGTCTTTATTATGTACACTTCATGTTTATTATTACACCTAATGTGTATGTGATCCTTTTTATTTACATCTTTTTGTTCCATATGATCTTGAGCCTAGGTGCTGTAAAATCCCCTAGATTTGATGCCATCCTATCTATTCAATGTTTGGATAAAAGAATCCTTATTGGATTACGCTTACTTTAGTGTGAGCATGAGCATAGGTACATACTATCACTAATTTGGGGGATAAATGTAGTGTCTTAAATTGTCACCCTTGAAAATTTCACACTAGATTTAGCTCCCCCTATGTTCTTGGACCCAATTGTGCTCTTAAATTTCCTATTTTATGGTCATGTTTGGAAAATCAGAATTAAATTGGAAAATATTATTTAATATTTATTTAACAAAATTAAAATACCCAAAATAGGTCTAGAGTAGGGCGCTAGTGCCCACATCCAACCTATTTTGGCCCCAATTTAAATAATCATTGTAGAAATTCTAATATTTATAAATTTAAATTCATTTGTTGGCTTCTGATAATTAATTTTGTGTGAAAATGAATAAATACATATAAATACAAATTTTTCACCATTTGAAATTCTAATGCAATTCTATGAATTTGAGTATCAATTGAGCATCCTAAAAAGCAGTCGAGAGAAAAAATAGTATATTTTTACAACACTTATCATCAGTCAAGATTCATGTTTGTAATGCATCTAGTTTATATGTAATTTCATTCGTGTTTTATACACATTTATTTTGTGAGTAATAACTCTTGTGGGAATTTTAATCAAGAAACCAATTCTGCTTGTATGAGATGAGTACAATGATTTCAGTCCATCAAGGAAATTAGATCTAAGTGGTAAGTTGTAACACTTGTCAATTTATCATTCATTTTATCCATTTTTCCTTTTCCCAACCGAACGTAAGCACTCTTTACATAATCATAGCCATTATGGAGGTGGAAATACCAAAATGTGGTTTGATATAAGAAAAACCCTATAAGACACAACCTTTCTCTCTTCTCTTGTGAGTAGGTGACAAATTTAAAGTGGATTTGGGAAAGGATTGAAGATCTACTTGCAAGATTAAGCATTCAAGCCTTCTATGTCAACAAATTAGGGCAAGTGGAATTAGTAATCAATAGAAAAAGTTCCAAAGTTGAGTCCAGAAAGGAAGGACCTATATACTAGGATCATTTGAGATCTAGTTTCTAATTCTTGATATTTGAACTTCCTTTCCTAAGGTGTTAGCACCCCTATCTAACTAGTTTGAGCCTAAATTCATATGCCAAGTTCATCTACCTTTGCACTATGCTATTTTGTAACTTATTTTTGTGTTTTTCTATAATTGCATTAGTTGGTTGTAGCTTAATAGCAAATACCTAGGTACAAATTTACATTATCAAATCAAGTTAATCATTAATCAATCAATCATCCCCCAACAAGGAACCAAAATCCTAATCCAACATTTTGGCTCTTCCATAGGGGTTAGTAGCGAGGTGGGTGTTTGTGATCAATTTTGGTTCCTTTCCAATATTATGTAGGAGAAAGTGTGATTAAGAATATAGATCCTTGTTTCCCACATCACACCTTATTTTCAAGACCCATATATATATAATTTATTTGTTCCTTCCTATGTTGTTAAAGGGGGTGTTGGTGTGAAAGGGGCATATTAATCAATTGGTTCTCATCTAGATTCTATTCGCACTTAGTTATTTTTACTTAGGTAACTTAGAGGTTATTTAATGTTTATGTCTCATACCATATGATTTCCACACTTGTCATAATCCTATGTTGTCCAATATTTCACCTTTCCTATATAAGAAAGGTTCCCCAAGTATACATTGTCGGTATCAACCACCTCCCAGGAGTACCATCTACAACAAAAAACCTTCACCAAATATAGAGAAGAAAAATCTATTTTACCAAAATGAGTGAATAAATTGAGATGCATAAATTACATATTGTATATCCTTTTAAACAAGAGAAAATCAGTAGGCAACTTTGAAATTTAAAGAAATTTCAAATGCCAAAAAACCAAATAAATGATCTGAAAAAAAATTCAATGAAAACTCTCAATGGTGAAAAAAAACACAGGTTGATGGCTCTAATACCATGTTGGTGTCAACCACCAAGCCCAAAATCATAGCTTGCAAATAGATCTTCATTAAAAATTGAGAGAAGCAACACAGGAAGCTATTTCACCAAAGATGAAATTGTATTCGAGATGAGATGAAATACATAATGTACAGAGTTCCTTATAAAGGCATAAAAATAATGACGGATGAAAAACTACCCAGCACGAGAAAAAACTACCTGAATAACCAATGCATTATTAAGCCTAAGTAAACTTAAGAAGGTGAAAGATATTCACGCTAACATACATTATATAGAGGTCATTATATTTTAATTGTATATTTTATTCATTTTATAATGTAGCATTTATTTCATACTGCTCTCTTGTGGAAAGTTATTTGTATGTTTATAGGTGATCCTAACTACTTGAGTATATTGTGTGACTCTTGCACTATAGAGGAGAAAATGCCAACCTTAAAAAAATTGTTTTATTTGATGAAACTTTTTATCTATGTCTTGGATGCTTGATTTTAACAAATAATTTTATATTTTGGAATAATAAATGAACTAAGATCTAATCCATCATTTTTTAATTTGATATTTCTTTTTTTCATTTTTTTCAACCTAGTTCCCAATAGTATAATCAACTTAGATAATATCACTCTTTTGATTCTATCTTCAATGAGGATTTATTGTGCAATCACATCCTATTCTTTCAAATTTTAGATTCATTTCAAGGCTATCAATCTCAAGACCTAATTGTTACCCCTTAGAATAGAAACCAAAATTTTAAAATTTTGTGTCTATATGTGTGTATTTTAAGACATCGCCCTAGGGAATTTACACATAATGAAACATTTAGGTAACATTTTACAAAACAACATACAATATATTATCCTTTTGTAGGTACATTAAAATTTAGTCATCCCCTATCAAAAGCATCATTAATGACTAATTTATCTATAATAAAAAAGTAACATCCATGGCCAAATGCACATTTTCAATTCATTTTTTAACACAAATTATATTTTGATTTTAAGTTAAGTTGGGTTTTTGATAGGTCTCAAACCTATTTCAATAGCAAAACAATTGAAATACAAAGCATAGAAAACATGCTTCCCAAGAATAAAACAAAAAGATCAAGCCTAACTAGTGTTTGGTCCAAACTTATGCATCTTCACATCTAAAGTTGTGTCATGACCAACTTGAGAAGACCTTTCTTAATCCTTTGTATAACTAGCCATGAAGAGTTGACATCCAAATCTATAGACTTAAGAGAAGAGCGGTGAGAAGTCCCCTCAAAGAGCCCATATAAGAGAACCACATAATCTAAGAAACAATGAGGAGTTTTCAATGGACAAACTATCATCTTGGGAACAATCAACTAACCTTTAGAAATTGAAGGAAATTTTGGAACAACAAAATCAAATTGTTGAGATTGAATAATAGTAGCCATCTAATTAGGAGGAGACTCGCCAGACCTAGAGGGAGGATTTCTTGGAATGAGGGAGATTGGCTTCAAATCCCCAAAATCAACAATTAAATCTTCAAGATACATTGTGAGATGGTTAGGAAGAATTAGTTGGGCTCAAATCAATAATTCATTTAATTATATTCACTACCACATTACATCAACCTTCATTGTCACCCTCTTATCACTTTAATTTTGTTATTATTTTATTCTCAAGGGTTTTCTAAAGTATAAGAAAGTTTTAATTTCAATCCATGCATAGCAAGGCCCTTAATACTCTTTCACACTGAACCATAGATTTTTGGGTGCTATGGCTCTCTTATGTACTCTTAGGGTTTTTCACCTAAAAGGAGAAAGATAGGCCAAAAGCCTAGGTGGTTCACTCAAACTAATAGAAATATGAATGAAATGTGCCAAGATGAGATGAACTAAATGTAAAGAACTAATAAATACTATTAATTATTAAGTGAAAACTATTGAAATGCAATTTGTTGGAAAACACATTGTGATATGCAAAAATACCTAGATATGAAAACAAACTATAACAAAATTTGATGAAACTGAAAATGTGCACCTGAGAACTTGATGGAGACCAGAAATGACATTTGGAATGCTACCGATATTGAAAATTTGGCCTATTGGGACTCATTCAACATTATGGGTGAATTAGTCCTACTTTTGAGAAACTATCCTAGACCCCGTTTTGGACAAATGGGTATCCAAAACTATAGAAAACCCTATTTAGGACTGGTAGTGGGACTCATTCACCATCAATGGTGAATTAGTCCACTTTTTAATTTCTAAAAATCCAAGAGTGGAAACTGAAGTCTTTGGTCTGCACTTTGATTCCTAACAGGTGCATGCCTCTAAAAGTTTGATTTTTGAACCTAAAAGTGACTTTTTGTTCATATTTTGACTTGTTCAACAAGGAGATGTCTTCTTTCAGGAGCATAGAAAGTATGCCAAAGTTTGGGAACGAATTGAAAAGGGAGGCTTAGTCCCGTATTTGGAAAAGCTCCATGGTACTGATGAAGGGATGCTGGACTATTTTGTCAAGAATTGGAAAAATGGTGAGATCGTGTTCTTTGGCAAGAATGTTAAGTTGAATAAGAATTTAATCGATGAGCTAACCAGTCTTTCGATGGAGGGTGTGAAATTCTATCAAGACCGTCGGTTCTCTGATGAAGCAGTCGTTAAATTTCCTAAAAAAGACAAGGAGAAGGCTAAGTTGGTTAAGGTTGCCAATAGCTATTTTGATGTGGAGTCCATCAAATCTATCTGGAGGAAAGTTTTAAGAGTTATTATGGAGTATATCACGGTTGACGGGCGCTTCACCAGAGCGTATGGTTACCACTTTTCCATTCTGAACCACTTCTGTCACAAGGTTCGTATTTCTTTTCCTTTTTACTTATTCTTTTCTTTGAAGAATTGCCTTGATGAAGTTGAAAGAAACCCTAGGAGGACTTCTATTATCCACCCTGGTCTTGTCAGGCTCATATATGAGCATTATCAAAATTTACCTACTTTGCCTAAAATTGTTGAAATCAGAGATTTGGATGATGAGGATACAGAAAGTAGTAGGGAGAACGACCCCCGAGCCCCCCTGCTTGTGCCCCTATTGGTCCTAATACCATTGCTCTGTAATCCCTATCTTGTTGGAATGCCCTTAAGGATTCTGCTCCACCGCCATGCCCTAAGTTATAGCCTTTGCATGATTGCCCTAGCCCGGGTTTTGCTTTGCCGCCTTGTCTCAATCCCTAGCCGTCTCCTGGCTACCCTACTCTGGGTTTGGTTTCTGGTTTTAAAGTTACCTCTGTTATGAAACTTATTTCGTATTCTGGGAACTCCATGGAAATTCTCTCTGATAAACCTATGGTCAGTAAGGATTTGGTCCCTAGCGCCTCTACATCTGGAAGATTTGGGAATGCCCCTATTGATTCCCCTAATCAGGATGAAATTAATTCGGCCCTAAATAAGCTCAAGCCTGAGGACATTGTGAGTGTGGTGGAAAAAAGTACGGATGGCCTATTCACTGTTCTTAAGTGGACCTAGAAGGAAGTCTGTGATTTGAAAGGCCATAATATAGATTTAAGCAACAGGGTCATGGATTTGGAACAAAAGATTAGCTGGATTTGTAAAGAGAATGAAGGACAAGAAACCCCCTTACCAAGGAAAAGACCGCATTCACAGGAGGAAAGATTGACTAGGATTGAGTGCAATATGTCCAAGATAGGCCAAGATATAAGGGCCACTGTGGCGAACAATCACAAAATTGCTAGGCATAACACCATTATCATCAATGCAATGGTGGAAAAGCTCAAAAAAAACCAAAAGGGTTCGCTGGTTGTGGATTTGGATGCGGACAAAGGTGGCTACAGATCTTCTGGTGAAGGGATTTCGACTCACACCCGGGCTAACACTAAGAGGAAGACCCCGACGTCATCACATATGGCTCAAATCCTCAAGCAGGGGTTACAGGATATGAAGGATGTTGAAAAGGAGGCCGAGGAGTTGTTGAACACCTTGGAGTAGTTTCGGTGGTGTTTAGTTCTAGTTTTTTGGGCGGTCCTTTTTTCGGACCTTGTTGTCTCTTTGTGTTGTTGTTTCATTTTTGGGACAGCCGTCTGCTTGTTTGGACTTATTTTATATCTTTTGTTGTTTGAACTCTGCAGTTTCAGGTGCCTATAAAACCTATTTTTTCCTTTTCAAAAATAAGATGTCTTCAATAACTTTGCAACTTGATCTTCAATTACTTCCAAGCCTTCAAGATGTCTAAATCTACAAACACACAAGAAGAGAAAGAGAAATGTTGGATGTTAGGGCATGGGGGTTTGCCTTGGCCAAACCCCTTATAGGTAATTAAACCAAATGAAGAAATAATATGAAGAATGAACATTAAATGAAGGTATTAATGCCTTGCCATGATGATTGATCTTTAGATTGTTGTAACAATATGAAGAATTTTCCCTTGAATGTCTAAAAAATTGATATCTTGTTGACTTGAGATGATGAAATCCTAGCTTACTTGACTTAAGGGAGAAGATAGACGATGAATGAATTGTGAATGAGTTAAGAGATATAAATTAGGTTTTCGAGACTTGATTTGTAGGCAATTCACATCATTTACCTATTAACTGGATCCCCAAGGCTGACATGGAGAAAAATAAAACTTAAAATTGAACTTTTTCTAACTCAAAACTCAAAAAATGAGCCAAATGGGACTAATTCACCACCTTGGGTGAATCAGTCCCACTTGGCAAGGAATCATTCACCACAGATGGCAAATTACTCCTAGAGGGGCCCATTTTCTAGCTAGAAGGTCAGGAGATAAGAAAATCAGGTTCATATGATGACTTAGTTGGTTATTTGATCAATTTATGCCTCACGATGAATAATATGGGGTCATAGGGGCCTATTAATGATTATTTGGAGGTCAATTAGGGCTTGGGACACATAATTCAATGTGCAAGTGTGATTAAATACACTTTACATCATTAAAATGAGGTCCACTTTGCCTAGAAAGGAACAAAATCCAATTTGAATGTGTAGGACACATTACAACACTAGACTAAAGTTAAGTTTAATTCACAAGCCTTCTAGATTGATGTGAAGATGCAATTAAATACATTTTATATAGTTGAATTAAGGGAAAATGGGTTTATTAAGTCTAGAAAAGCGTGAAAGTCTTTTAAAACACTTGACAACACCTTTACAAGATATTGTTAGATGCATTTACAGACTTAGTGTGGATGTGTAAAACACCTCACAAAACTAAATCAAGGCCTCCTTAAGTCCAATTTATCATCAACTATTCCCATGTCAAGCAAGAAATACTTTTTTTTATAGTACATTTAGCCCCCACTTTAGTGAGAGGATGAACTTGCTTGAAACTCACACTAAAGTAGACATTCAAGATATGTCCAATCATACCAATGCAGATGAAAAAGGATGAAAAAGACCAAAGTAGGTTGTGCAAGCCCCTAGGATCCAAGATCCTAATTCAAACCAACATAAGCACAAAAGAACACACAAAAGGTGAATGATTTGTAGCAAGACAAGATACATGATCATGCAATGGAAAGAACTAAAAATAAAATGGTGGATCAAGCTTTGACTATTTTTACAACACATTGTGGAGCAGATCTAGGTTGTTTGTTTGGAAAGAGAATGTATACTCACTATGGGGCGATGAAACTCATGGTTTTCCGTCGGGTGATAATTCCTAAGTATACTCACTCTGGGGCCATAGAACTTCTAGTTTTCCACGGGGTGAGAAATTCATACAATGGCTATGGGGTAAATTCATGCCTCTAAATGGGCTTCCTACTCAACCATACCAACATTATACCTCCTGATAACTTTGATAAGGTGCCACATTGAAAATGATTTTCCAACTCTATGAGGTAAGAAAAACTTCGTATGCTTGACACGCATAGACATTGTAAATGTGAAATAGTGTTGGGAATGTTCAAAGGTATTTTTCTTAGTTCGTGCAAGGTCTCATCTTAGGGAACATTGTGCCTAATGTTTCCAAGAGAGGAAAAGTGAAAATGGTCTCATCTTGTTTCCAAGAGAGGACAAGTGCAATGTCTCATCCTAGGGAGTTCCAAATGTGTCCAAGAGAGGGAATCTCAAGAAAAAGAAAATCTCACAATGAAATGTGAGTAGTGATGCATTCCCCCACTTTAAAGTAGTTGTGAACACCAGTACTGTGAGAAAATGCTTTAAAGTAGAAGAAGGAGAATATGAGAGCTTACGTGGAAATCCCTATGCCAAGTCATATGTTTCCAATAAGTTGCATCATGAAAAAGGTAGTATGTCGCATGCGATCCAACTTAAGGCATGTCATCCACATCCCAAGCTTGCTCTTATATGTTCATGAAAGGTTAATTACTAGCCAAAGGAGGCAACAACAAGTGACCTACAAGGACAAGGCTACTGAACCCTTTTCCCCCACTTAGTGTAGGACAAAGGTGAGCCAAAGTGATTAACGAAATGCATGCTAGAGTGAAAATCAGTATCGATTAGAGGAATTAGATGCCCCCACATAGGGAAGCATACCAAACTCCTTAAGATGATGTAGTTTACTACTCAAAGCCTTACATTCATTCGTAGAATGACCATGAACTCTATGATATGTGAAAAATGAATTTTTGTAGTAACATTTCTTTCAAGTTCGTGGAGGAAGGGATATCAAGTGATCTTGGAGGAGTCTCGACAAGATACCCTCTTGATTAAGGGGAGAAGTAGTTTTTGTTGTTGGCAAGGAGAAGTCTTGCTTAGTATAGGATATCATACCTACGCAAGGTTCTTTAGATTGCAAGATTTTGTTCTCACTCTTACAGGAGGATCAAATTCTAATCACTACTATTTTTTGAGATGACATTGACATTAAGCAAAGGTGTATTGGTTTGTTTGATTGTTTGCAAAGGAGAATGATCAAGACCAATAGTGTCGATTAGTGCAGGATGCTTTACAGTTAAAGTTGGTTTAGAGGAATTGTTTGTGATATTATTGATGTTGAGTGAAGTCTTGGTTATTTCTATCAAAGGACAATAACCAAGACCATGAGTCATTTTTTCTGTGATAGTATCAATAGGGTTGCGAATACCTTGTTCACTAGCATGAAATCCTTTTCTACTATAGCCAAGTTGTGTCATAAGCTCATATCCTTTTCCATAAAGATTTTTCATTGCTTTTGGATTGGGTGGTGTTTGGTGATAATCATCATCAAAGGTGGTTGTGTAGTTTGTTTTGTTGTCTAAAGTGGTTGAGATGGATTTTGTCGAGAGGTTTCAGAAGTTTGTGTTGACATTATTTTTGTTTCTTTTCCTTTATTTGAATCTATGTTGATGATTTTGTATTCACCCATGAATTCATGTTTGAAATCCAAGGAACCCCAATCATCTTCTAATAGCTTGGTAACTTGTTCAATATGTTCTTGTTTGTCATTTTGTTGTGTGAGTTCCACTTGTGTGGTTGACATTAATGTGTTCAAGGGGTTCTCTTTGTTTTTCTCAAGTTACAAGACACTATAAGGCTCATGATTAGCGTCAAGTGTGCACACTTTGTTGTTATAGATGTATTTCATTTTTTTATGAAGAGTGGAAGGCACACCATTCATTGCATGAATCCATGGCCTGCCTAGAAGAAGGTTATATGAAATATCATGAGGCATAACCTGGATCAATGTGTTTAATGTGACAACTGTAATAGGTAAAGTAATCACACCAAGTAGTGTCTTTTCTACATTATCAAATCCCTTAATAGATAAAGACTCAGGTTGATTTTTTGAGTGATCCACACAAAGCCTATCCAAGAGGTTTATGCTACACACATTAAGGGCTAAGCCATTGTCAACAAGGGTTCACTTTATCCCTATCCGATTGTATTGAGCAATGATCATGAAAGCTTCATTTTGTTTTTGCAATTCCAAAGGGGGGAGTTCACTTTGGTGGAAAATAATGTCAACATTTATTCCTTGGATGATAGCTTCTATGTTAGTTGGTTGTGCATGAGAAGGGACAAGAACTTGTTGCAAGGTTGTTTGGATCATGTTGTGATAGTGAGGAGAGGCTTGAAAAGGGTCCCATAATGAGATTTTAGTAGGAGTATTCTTTAGTTTCTCAACAAGATTGTACTCCTTTCCACTTTGTAGAGATAAATGAGGAGGGCCTAGTAACATGGGTTTTGTAAAAGGTAAGGTTTTTGTGGTCTCAGATTATTCTGAGTGTTGTATGTATGAGCGACAGTATTATGACTTGGTTACAGTTGTGATACATTATTCTGAGGTGGGTAGAGAGTGAATTTGGGTTTGTGTTGAGTTGGAGGTTTTTGTGATGGTGGGTAAAGAATGAGTTGAGGTTGAATAATGTTAACATCCCTTAGTGAGTGAGAGTCTATATAATTATTGTTATTCTTGTCTTGCATCAAGATATCCTTCCTAGGAGGAGGGTTTTGAGGAGAACTAAAATCTAAATTTTCTTGAGATTCTAAGATTGGTTCTTCTAAAAGGACTTCATCACAAGTAGGAGAATGATCAATGGTTGAATTGTCTTGCCCAAGAATGGTTTTGTTAGGTGAAGGGATACAACTAAGATTCTCATGAACTTCATGGAATAGGTTTTCTAACATCAAAGTATCATCTTCACAACAATGAGAAATACTAGGAGAAAAAGAAATTGTAGTTTCATGATTTTCTACGGTTGTGTTATGTTGGGAATGAATGTATTGTCCACATAAAGAGGTAAGAGGAGAGAAAAAAATTGGATTCTCAAAATTCTCATTGATTGGTTCTTCGAACACCAAAATATCTTCATCATCAATAGGAGAGATATTAGGGGAAGAACAAATATGATCACTAGGAATGTCCAAGGTTGTATTCTCTTGCACTAAAACACTCTTAGAGGGATAAGATAGGGAATGTTTCCTAATATGTCTAGTTATGTAAGATACTAGAATTGTGTGAACAAGAATGAAAAAAACTCATAACCATTTCATGCAATGTTTTAGCAATATAAATAATGTATGTACAAAAATACAAAACATTCTTATCCAATTTATGCTAGATTTGAAGAATGTACACAATGTGTATGCAAGAATGAAAAGCACTCTTACCAAAATAATGCAAATTTTTATGAATAGAAACATGATGTATGTTGAAGTGAAAAGTGATTTTATCAATGTTATGCAATATTTCAAAAATGTATGCATTTGTAGATCGAATGATGTTCGTAATTGAAGTGAATTAAAGAATGAGTAGTGTAAAAGGATGTTTTTGGCCTAAATGCATAAAAAAAATGTTCCCAAAAAAAAAATACTTATAGTATATGATACTATGAGGCTTAGGAAGCATAGAAATGAGGTTTCTGATGTTGTGATAGATAGTGAAAAATCTAGACAGGGACTAATTCGCCCAGAATGGCGAATGAGTGCCAGTAAGGGTTTTCTTTTTAAATTAAAAAAAAATCAATTGATTTTGATGATTTTGGTGTTGGATAGCTTGAATACTAAATGAAAATATAGTTTTCAAGTGTTTTTCAATGATTTGAAAGACAAAATTGCAAACTATAAGCACTTTGACTAATGCAAAAAGTTGAAACCCTAAAATGCCAGTTAAGCAATGTAACATGCAATGCAAAGTTAATGAAAGTGAATATAGGAAATGAAGGACACTAAATAAGAAAAGAAAGTGTTCAAAATTCGGGTTCACTAAAATGAACCATAGATTTTTGGGTGCTATGGCTCTCTTACACTGTTAGGGTTTTTCACCTAAAAGGAGAGAGATAGGCTAAAAACCTAGGTGGTTCACTCAAACTAATAGAAATATGAATAAAATGTGCCTATATGAAATGAAATAAATGTAAAGAACTACTAAAAACTATTGATTATTAAGTGAAAACTATTGAAATGTAATTTATTGGAAAACACATTGTGATATGCATAAAACACCTACTTATGAAAGCAAACTATAACAAAATTTGATGAAACCAAAAGTGTGCACCTAAGAACTTGATGGAGACTAGAAATGACATATGGAGTGTTGCTGATACTAAAAATTTGGCCTACTGGGACTCATTCGCCATTCTGGGTGAATTAGTCCTACTTCTGAGAAACTATCCCAGAACCCATTTTGGGCAAATGGGTATCCAAAACTATAGAAAACCTTGTTTATGCCTCGAAATGGGACTCATTCGCCATTCTGGGTGAATTAGTCCTACTTTTGAGAAACTATCCCAGAACCCATTTTGGGCAAATGGGTATCCAAAACTATAGAAAACCTTGTTTATGCCTCGAAATGGGACTCATTTGCCATCAATGGTGAATCAGTCCACTTTTAAATTTTTGAAAATCTAAGAGTGGAAACTGAAGTCTCCAGTCTGCACTTTGGTTCCTAACAGGTGTCTGCCTCCAAAACTCTGATTTTTTAACCTAAAAGTGACTTTTTGTTGATATTTTGACTTGTTCAACAAGGAGATGTCTTTAGAAGCTGAGGAGTTACTGAATAATTTGGAGTAACCTGGTGTTTGGTTTTCTGGTTTTTTTGGGTGGTCCTTTTTTTGGAATAGCTGGTTGACTTTATATGCTATCAACTTCGAGGTCTTCCTGCTTTTTTCCTTTTCAAAAACAAGGAGATGTCTTCAATAACTTTGCAACTTGATCTTCAATGACTTCCAATCCTTCAAGATGTCTAAATCTGCAAACACACAAGAAGAGAAGTAGAAATGTTGAATGTTAGGGCATGGGGGTTTGCCTTGGTCAAACACCTTTTAGGTAATTAAACCAAATGAAGAAATAATATGAATAATTAACATGAAATGAAGGGATTAATAACTTTCCATGATGATTGATCTTTAGATTGTTGCAACAATATGAAGAATCTGCCCTTCAATGTCTGAAAAAATGTTATCTTGGTGACTTGAGATGATGAAACCCTAGCTTACTTGACTTGAGGGAGAAGATAGATGATGAATGAATTGTGAATGAGCTTAGAGATGTAAATTAGGGTTTAGAGACTTGATTTATAGGAAATTCACCTTATTTACCGTTTAATTGGATCCCCAAGGCCGACATGGAGAAAAATAAAACTTAAAATCCAACTTTTTCCCACTCAAAACTCAAAAAATGACCCAAATGGGACTAATTCACCACCTTGGGTGAATCAGTCCCACCTAGCAAGGAATCATTCACCACAAATGGCGAATTAGTCCTAGAGGGGCCCATTTTCCACTTGGAAGGTCGGGAGATAAGAAAATTAGGTTCATATGATGACTTAGTCGGTTATTTGATAAATTTATGCCTCAGAATGCACAACATGGGGTCATAGGGGCCTATTAATGATGATTTGAAGGTCAATTAGGGCTTGCAACATAGAATTCAATGTGAAAGTGTGATTAAATACACTTTACCTCATTAAAATGAGGTCCACTTAACCTAGAAAGGCACAACATCCAATGTGAATGTGTAGGACACATTACAACACTAGACTAAAATTAAGTTTAATCCACAAGCCTTCTAGATTGATGTGAAGAAGCAATTAAATACATTTTATAGTGTTGAATTAAGGGAAAATGGGTTTATTAAGTCTAGAAAAGCATGAAGTTTTTTACAACACCTTTACAAGATATTGTTAGATGCATTTACGAGGGTCCAAGACCTAGTGTGGATGTGTAAAACACCTCAAAAAACTAAATCAAGGCCTCCTTAAGTCCAATTTATCATCAATTATTCCCATGTCAAGCAAGAAATATTTTTTTCTATTATACACACATCACAATTATTTTTCTTTTTGAACATACTATCAAGCAATTATGTGTTTTAGTTGCCAAAGATCAAATTCTACTCTATAGATATAATCATAGATAGCAAGATAGAATCATGCTAGTAGAAATGATTATTTTTAATGATTTTGTCCTAGACTCTCAATTTCTTAGATGTTATTTGTCTCTAATTCCTAATATAAGATAAGGTATTAAATTCATAATCAAATGTCTCTATCACAACATATGAGTCGAAGTTCACATTATAAGGTACACAAGACTAACTATCTTATTTCTATTTAAAAATATTTCTATTACAATAATTATTAAGTTATAATTAATTTGATACCCAACGCTCATATCTAACTTGTCACTTACTATACATTATTTATTCAATTAGCACGTTTTTTTTGTTATTCAAGTCAATATTATTTAGACCAATCTTACACAGATTGAAGTCAATAGGGGGACCTCCTCCTTTGGTATTATTAACATCTATATTAATGTGTTATATATTCAAAACTACAAGTTCAAGGGTCCAACAATGGTATAAAACTTGTGAGTTCAACAACCCAATAGTAGTTGCATTTTGATAATAACAACAATAGTGAGATTCAAAGAGCACACCATGCCATTAATAACTTTATTCAACTTGCACTTAAAATATTCATTATATGTAAAAAAATGTTTAGTTTTCTCTACAATCATGAATATATAATTTTCTTTTAAAAAACTCCTTTAAAAGTCGCAAGTAATAACTTCTATTAAAGCATGAAATAATACTTGTATTTTTAAGTACTACTTCCACCATCCATCTATACTATGACTCGCTTCTTCCCTTACCTGTCATACTGTCTATACAGCCAACAGAAAGCACGTTTGACTGTATTTATTAATTAATTGAAAATAAAAAATGAACCCGTTTTAAATTTTGAATTAATTAATAAATACAGTCAAACGTTCTGTGGGCTGCATAATGGCGTCCTTAACTGAGCAAACAAAACTCAAGACGTACTATGAAATAGCGGTCTCTACTCCTGCTCAATAGAAAGAGATCATCACAGTTGAAAATACGAAATTACACCACAAAATACTCCAAGCTATGAAAGAACGCCAACGGTCATGTTGTGCAACTTGCAGTGTCAACGCTAATTATCCTATTTTATCATTTGAAACTCTTCAATTATATTTGTCAGTTTTATATTCATATGAAAACAAAAGAGAAAAGACAGAACATCTGTATTTGCTGTTTCGTGTTAGATTTGAATCTCTGAAACCATTCAACGATCACGGAAAGTGCAGTGTATATTATTGGGAAGGTATGTTTCATGCAACAAGTATTCAAAATCCTTTTGATTTGTGATAGTTATTCATAATAAAACACAAATGCAGCTTCTAATTCAAACTAAATTTGCGCTGACCTATCACATGCTATTGGAAACCTTCAAAACTAAAATTCCAGTCAAAATCCCAATGAGAACAATAATGTATATGCATTTCCCACGTTATCGTATAAACGTTGATTTCACACGTTAAAACCTACTTTTCAATCCATAATTATATTTGAAAACAAAATCTGACCCATCACATGCAAATATGCGTGGCGTGAGCTGTTGTGATGGTGCCCCTCACCATGATCACTCATTATATTACTATTACGTAATTATGCTAATCATCTCAACCAAATCAACTCTGAATTGTTATTTTACGTAATATCTGCCTCGTGCTGCACGGCAATGTCTATCTAATATACTGGTTGCGTTTTTTAATTGTAATTAATTATTATTTACAGTCAAATGTGCATCATAGTTTGCTGGATGGACACTGCACAAGGCATGTTTTAAATGTACAGCTGATGTTTGTTAGGGAAGGTCCGCGCCACCTATTAAATTTGCCCCTGGAAAAGCCACCCTGCAGTTCCGTTCCCCATCATGCATAAATAGAAATTTATTATTATTTATTCATGTATTTTTATTTTTTTTTCCTATATAATTTTGTTGAACTAAGGATTGTTTGGACAACATCTACCTTATTTTAAAGAAGCACTCTTGTTTGACTTGACTCACACAATTTTTCATTTGGAGTTGGTCATCTCTTCATTCACATTCAATTATTTCATTTGGAGTTGGTCATCTCTCCACCCACTATCGTTCTAGGATAATTTGTTTAAAGAAGAAGGTGTTCTTACTGGTTGGGAGTTGGTTGATGATGTTGCACCTAGAAATGGGGCAATCCAAATGATAAAAATCCTCTTCTTCTTGTGAAATAAATTAAAGTATAAAAAAATTAGACTACAGGAATCGGGTAGCGCTCTCCCTATAAACTAGCATGACATGTCATCTGGTACCATGGGCTGGAGGAAGACTAGACCTCATGACCTCTTTTTTGTAGTAGGATGCTTTAACTAATCAAACTAAGCCCTCTACCCTCTATTTTATAAATAATTAAAAACTTACATCTTAGTAATTAAATTAAAGGTTTTAATTATCTATAACATATATATTAAATGAAATAAATATAAACATTCTAAGATTATTTTAAAGATTTTAATTATCTATGAAATAAATATTAAATGAAAAAAAATAGATACTTACTAAGATTGCTTGTAAAATGAAATAAATATGTTAATTGCTTCCATTGAAACAAAAACTCTATTTATAGAGCATTAATCACTCACGAGGGATACATTAATGATATAATCTAGATCATTTTTTAATATAAAGTGGATAGCGTTGCACACTTTATTGAACAGAATAAAAATTAAATAGAAAAACAATCTTCTTCAAATCTCACACACTAAATTCATCTCATTTTTTAATGACCTTAAAAGGCTACCATTATCTTTACAAATAAACATCCAGAATAAAGGTTTTCAAATTGAGCTTTTGATCTCATCACTATTCAAATAGGTTGGATCTTCTACTTCTTGGTGGCTTGGGTGACACACTAATTTAAGTGGAGCAAGATTGTTCATGTTTGAAATAGAATTTGCTTCCTTTGAATTTTATATCACCAATTTTTAATACATTTAGGCATCCTAGAGGTTGATGACAATTTTTCTATCCAAAGGGTGCATTTGTGTATTAATCTAAAAATATATAATAAACTAGTTATACATGAAGAGGGATTCTTAATAAATTTCTATTTATTACTCTGTCAAACAAACAATAAAAAATAAAATCAAAGGGAAAAAAAGAAGAGAGAGGAAGATAGAGAGTGAGATTTTTTTTTGAAATATATATCACAAGATTCCAAGAAACTTGTGATAAAATTATAGATAATCACCCAAGTGACATGTAACTTATCTTATAGACTATGATGATGAAATCTCTCAAGGAAAAGCAAGATACATGGAGGAACTCAAATGACCACTATAAAGCATGTGTAGATCAACAAGAAATTAATGTAACTCTAACACATTTGATAAACCTTTGAATCCTAATTTTTGTTTACTCATAGGAAGAAATTTGATATCAATTATAGTCATCCAAAATGCATAGAATCACAATTTCTATAAACAAAAATATAGAAAGAAAATCAAGTAATATTATATTTAGTTCAAGAAAATAACATACACAAGGTTTTGTTGACTTTTTCCTTACTATTTTTCAATCACATCCCTCTTGTAATGAAAATTAGCCTTGTATATGTAGATTTCTCAATAATAAAGAATGGTAATTTTCTTTACTATGTTTCTTTGATAACAAGCCAAACTAGAACTAGATTTCTGCACATTTTTTTAACACATCAATTCATTGAAATTATGGTATTGAATGAGAAACTAACACCTAGAACTTGAAAATGCAAATTAATTCCTAGCAATATAATTGTTTGATTTAGAAGAGGGATCACACTCTTTCCAAAAAAATTGATGAGGATTAGAAGTGATCTCAAATCCACTTGACTACAAAATCTAATAGGAAGATTTAAAATGATGGATTAGGGTTCTAATCCTTGTGAAAATAGATGGATGTGATGATGTTGATGTGATAAGTGGTTTGGATTATTGTTAAATGACTAATTTTAAATGATGCAATGAAATGACTAGGTAAAATATGAAAATGCAATAGTCTACTATTATTTCTACAAAATTGAATATAGTAAAAAAAAACTAGAATCTAGAAATGTAGAAGGAAGACACAAAGGAACCTCAGATTAACACTTGAGCTTGAATTAGCTAGTCTAGGGCATAGTGTGTCATGGACTATCCTCCTTTTTTACCGGATTTGAAAGTACAAGCCTAAGATGAGTAGTCTATAGCTTTTGTCCTTCTAGTATTATTGTTGAAACTTTATCTGTTAATGAGGAAAAATAGTTTTTGTGACTTGATAACTTGTAGGGTTTTAGTGCATGAATGAACAAAAATCTTTTTAAATATTCCTCCAATTCACTTCAGAGATACAACCTGGACACATGAAAAGAGAGGAAGGGTTGTGTCATATAGTGACTTTCCTAAGTCAAACCCCATGTTGGTATTTTTACCTCCAAAACGGAAAGTTATGATATAAAAGAGAGATTATCCTTGGTTGGATAGAGATTGAAAATAAACAAGTAATATATCAACAACTTGTTGCAAATCACCATTCAAATTTGATCTCTTTGATGCACTGAAGTCACACTCATCACCATCAAGGATTCATTGTTGCTTGACTTGAATTGATTTGAATGCCTACAAGTGTTAGTTCTCACAAAAAAAATAATGAAAAACATGAAAAAACTTACATAACAAATGTCATATGCTTGAATAATTAAATACTAAAATAATCTTGATAATTATGCTCTTTACTTCCCTTGAATGATTTTTAGGATGCTCAATTTGCTAAGTTAAAGTGCTAGGTGTGCTTCTTAAATTTCAAATGATAAAATGACTAATATTTATATGCAATTCTTCTAATTTCCCAAAAATCAAATGTTGATACCAACAATTGAAATTAGAAATTTAAATAATAAATTAATAACACTGACTTATTCAAATTTGGAGCCAAAAATGTTGGTCTAGGGTGTAGTGCACCCTAAAATAGATTCCTACTTTTTAGGGATCAAAAGTATCAGAGGAAAAATATTAAATGCATAGTTTGATTTCCTATGTTTGATTTCCCAATAATGTTTATAAAATGGGTAATTGATGCATAATTAGGTCCAAGCACATAAGAGGGAGAAAAACTTAGCATGAAATTGCCAAGGGTGATAGTTTTAAATGCTACATTTAACCTCCACTTTAGTGAGAGTATAAAATTGTGCTTAAACTCACATTAAAGTAAGAATATGTCAAGAGGGGTTCAATTATCCAAATATTGAAGAGATGGGATGGCATTGAATTTATGGGATGTGCTAGCCCCCATGACTCAAGCTCTTATGACAAGACAACATAAGGACAAAATAACACACATGTATGATATGTAATGCAATGTGAATAATACATGATGAAGAAACAAAAAATAACATAACATGAACATTAACATAAAAAAGATAAAGGTAAAATGCAAAAAAAAACATAATACAAACACAAAAAAATAATGTAAATACAATGCAAACATGCAAAGGGGGTATGGCAATCATGGACTAGCAAGTTCTGTAGAAATATTACTATGATCCCTACCCAAGGCACTCATGAGTCATAGGATAAAAATGTTTGATATTTGCTAGGTGAACCATGAACTAAGGCATCACAAGTTAGTGAAGTCCTACATTCACTAGGTGAGCCTTCTAAAATTAGCACAAATGAGAAACACACAAGGGATAGTGAAGACCAATTTTCACTAGGTGTGTACCCATGCCAATCATATATTAGGAATTATAGTCCCAATAATTTTAATAAGGTTCTACACAAATTAATCAATTTTCCAAGCCAACACACCACCAAATCCAATGTGTGTGAACAAAGTGAAGCACATAATGGACTGCATGCTCCCACTTTAAAGTAATTTCTAACACCATCTATGAGTGATTTCCTTTAAGGTAGAGTAAGACAATAAATGCAACATGAGAAACAAAGGCCATGAGATCTTATTGGAAAACCTTATGCCAATAATACATTCCCGATAGAGCTAATTCATGACAAGAGGTTTCCCCCAAGATAAAGACACAAATGAGACAAATGATGTCACATAATGGATTCACATTTCCAAGGTCAATATAGACCTTTGATAATATGTAATATGATTATGCTTGAAATTGACATCATTCCCCCAAATACTCATGGAACTATGAGCACGATGGAAGAAATACATATATAGATAACAAAAAAAAAATTGGGTCAACATAGAAGAGACGTAAATGCCTCAATACATTGCATCATCCCCAAAAGGAAAATACAAGACAACAACAAATGTTTACAACATAAAGAAGAACAGAGATACAAATAGATGGATGTTAAAACATTTTTTTTTCCTTTGTATCCTTTTGTCAATGAGAACACTAAGGGTCATTCAAAGAAAACTAACAAACATAAAGATGAATCAAGCAACAAAACATGAGAGATCACATCACATGCAAGAAAACACACAAAAGTATAATACACAAAGTTACAGTACATGCGAGCCAATCTAAAATAAATTGTTAGCATCCTAATCTTTCTCATGTCATAAATTGAAGGTGGAAAATATTCAAAATGGACTACATCAAGTGTTGTGCAAGGAGTAGCACTAGGCTCAAAACATGGTGGATTGCTCTAATTAGGAGGACCATCATGGTTTTCCCCATCTAAATCCATATCTATTTTGAAAATAAAATAGATAACTCATTATGCACTCATTCTTCTATCTTAGCTTCTTAATCTTCATTATCCATGTTTATTACAATAAATGGCCTATGAAAAATGGCATATGGAAAATTCATCGTTAGCAATTCACCAATGGAAAATTCATTGCTAGCAATTCATTGAAGGAAAATCCACCGCCAAATAAAATTTAAAAATATTTGGCGGTTTATTTTTTGTTGGTGAATTTTTCGTGGTGGAAAATTGCTGGCAGTGAATTTTCCATCGATGAATTTTCCACACGTGGAGGTGAATTTTTGGTGGTGAATTTTCCATTGGTGAATTGCTGGAAATGAATTTTCCCAGAGCCATGAATAATATCATCCATATATTCATTTTTCATTCTTTGTTTAGGTTAGTACATGTGTAAGGTTTAATTTCATGATCTAGCAAGGTTGGAGAAGTGGAATAAGGTGAAGACAAGGATGGATGGGCATGAGGAAATTTATTGGATTTAGATTGGATGGGTTGTTGATCATTTTTATTATTTTCAGCCAATTGGTGAGTGATGGCACGATGTCTGCATTTATGCTCCTTATCAATTCTATTTCTTATTGAACAGGTTTCATCTTTTGAAGTATTAATCTAGGTATCTCCCAATATAGGTTTCTTTTCTTCCTTTTGAGGAGGAATTGAAGGGACCACTTTGGGTTGAGAGGTCACCATGTTTTTAGGTACATAAGCTTGTTTTTCTTTCAAAGGTAAAAATTTTATTATACAATTATCACTTGGTATTTTATAAAATGATGTAGGTGGAACCACAACATACATGCCAAGTGGTCGAGGGAGGAGACCTAATTTAGACTTAGGTTCTTCCACTACCTTTAGGGTAGGTGAAACATCCATTAAAGTCATAGTGGGTCAAGAAACCTCAAGTTGGATATTACTAAGAGGCAATTCTACTATATGTTTGGCTTTAAACTTTGATATGATATGAAATAGTGAACTTCATGCAGTTTAACAATTTTAATAGGTTGAGGAGAAAAATAAGCTAATAAAAAATTACCATGAGAAGACAAAGGTTTAAATCTACTATTCAAAAACTGTATGTATTTCATCTTCAAATGGAAACTTAATGCATTTGTGTATAATCGATGATACCACATTCATTCAAATGAAATTGGTATGACATTGAGATAATAGTGAATGACACATCCAACTATTTGGGTCTAACTTTGAGTGGGAGAGTTATCAAACCTATCATAGGGTGAGCAAAACCATCATGATTTTTTAGCCTTGATTTTGATTGTTCATAGTTGTCTTTGTAAAGTTCATACACAAATAAAAATTAATTAATGATCACATTTTATAAACACACAAGATCAATTAGCATTCCCCTTGTTGGGTTTGTCATTAATATGATCAGAGATATAGAGAGAAGCATCAGGTACATTTATGGATGCATCAAGATGAGTAAAAGAAATATCATGCAACAATGTGGTTCAACCCTTATGAGTTGAACTTATATTATATTAACAATGCTGGAAAAATCATCATATTCATCATTATCACTACTTTGCACAAATTTGTATGATTGACTTGGTAATGGATTTGTGAAGATTTTTATGTTTTGGTTAGGTGACGAGACTAACGTATTTCCATTGTCATTAATGTTAGCTAACTAGAATTGATTAGATTTGATGAGGTCTTGCACTTGGTCCTTAAGATGCATACTTCGCTTTGTATAGTGTCCAAGTTTATGATGGTATTAACAAAATACTTTGGCATTAAAGCTTGTATTTTGTAGCGAAAGGAGATCCTAGATCTAATGGATAGATGACTAAAATCAACCTTTTGTAAAAACATGTGGGGTGAGAATCTACACCAAAAGGGATGAGATATTGAATAACAACCTAAAAGGTGAATCAACGAAACCTAGATCTATATTCTCTTTTTGGAGGTGGTGAGATTGATGGAATGAAAAGTTGATGCAATGATGTAATTGAGTAAACTACAAAAATGCAGTGTTCTAAGATAAATTCTAACAAACTAAAAACGCATAGATAAATTTGAGTTCCAAAAAATTAAAAAGTAGACACTGATGCATATGTGATTGAAGTTTGAGATATATTTGGTGGTCTATGGCACAAGGAAACCATATACTAGGGACTTGAAACCTAAATCTGCTTTCACAGGCCTGAGGTCCTTAGTCTATCGTCTTTGTCTTCTAGATCTGGTTGTTTAATATTCATCTGTTACTGAGATAATGCAAGGTCTATGCAGGATCATGGGGGTCCAAAAAGTGGCAATATGAAAAAAAAGACTTTCTTTAATTTCCCAAAAATGTGAAATTTTGCTTTGACTTTTCTTTACTAGGGCTGGGTAGAAAGTACATGTTGCCATGCCAAGCACCAAAGAGAAACAGATATCATAATATTATATTATAATATAATATATATTAAATTATATATTATTATATTATATTATATTATATTATATTATATTATATTATATTATGTTATATTATATTATATATTATACTATAATATTATATATTATATTATATTATATTATAATATTATAATAAAAGAGTATAGTTGTAATTGGCAAAGAGTCACTGTGTGTGCCCCTGTCTGTCGCTACTAGGGTTTTGGGTGGAAAGGAGCCACAATATTTTGGTGGACCTTCTTGTCCTGCAAATCGTGGAACATTTCCTTATGTTGTAGCTATGAAAAGAAACCTAACGTGGAGTAGTAAGCTTGCTATGGGAAGGTAGCATGGGGCTTTTAGTCGCAATATTCTTCATTCACAGGGAGCATAATAAGGATGTTTTCCTAGTCCAAGGGAGGTTCGAGGGATGGCAGGGGATCTTGTGAGGAATGGGGCAAGAAGAAGATATTCAAGAGAAGAAAACGTTTGCAAAATAGTGCATTGCATGATTTTATCCCCCTTAGTTACATTAGGTCGAGAAATAGCCATTGAAATCTATAAGAATGTTGAATATTTTGCAGAACTAGGGATGATTGGGAGATTTTAGGGGTTTTGGCTAGGCCTTGTTGATTTGCATCATTGGATTACTGAAACCTAGTGCCACATTTTAAATGGTGAAGTGTAAATTTACCCCAATGCAAGGGAGTTTTTTGTGATGGTTTTTGAGAGTGTGGAGGACAGAAATGGGGTTCTTTGTGAGTACCAATGGATTTGGGAAGACAAACATTTGCTAATTTTGAAGTCGTGGCACCTGGCCTTTAATCCAACTACAAAATCTTTCGAGTTAGCTCCACTTTGGGTAAGCTTGTGAATCTTCCTTTACACTTCTTATTTCAATCATGCTTTGAAGAAATTGGAAACTCGTTGTGGAAATTTTTGGGGATTGATGAGGGTTCTTTAAGTTTTCTTCATACTACTTATACACAAATATTGGTAGAAATGGACCTTTCAAAAGACCTCCCTGTAGATGTAAATCTAAAAGTTTTAGGTAGACAGTGGAAATAAATGATCGACTATGAAAGCTTGTCATTTCATTATCGCAGATGCTTCAGCACTGGACATGTTGGAAAGAATTCAACATGGTGGAAAGAAGTCACCCCTCAGCACTGTTCGGTGGAGCAAGAGGGCTTGGGAGGAAAGGACACAGTGGATACAACTATTGTAGCCAACAACAAAGGATCCCCATAGGTGCAGGTAGGGGAGAAACTAGACAAAAATAGAGGCTCAAAATATGAGGTGGTCGGTTGATCTAAATGTTTGAGCATAGCCTCTTCCGATGGAGAGAGCACTCAAGGGGAGAAAGTAGAGAAAAATAGAGCCTCAAAAGATGAGGTGGGTGGTCAATTTGAATGTTTGAACATGGCCTCTTCTGATGGAGAGAGCATTCAGGAGGAGGCTATAGGGGAGCATACTTGGACAGATAATCTAGAAGAGGTATAGCATAAGGTTCAAAAGAAGAAGCAAAGGGATGTTTCTTTCAATATGCATCTCTATTCTCATGGCAAAGGGAAAAAGAAGTGAAAAGCTATGCTGCAAATTTATGTTATTTTTTCTTTAATATCTTGTGTGAGGAGGGGTGTGTAACAGGCAGTATTCGTTTAGGATTGGATGCTGTGTGGGCTAAATTTTAATGAGGATGTTAAAGGGGAATGTAATACTTTTTCAAGATTCAATAATATTTTAGGGACTCCTTGCCTTTAACAATAAAAAAAAAATTATATATTATATTATATTATATTATATTATAATATATGTAATTCCCTGTCGTGCAAACCCCAAAGGACAACAAAAAAAAATGCAACAAAATTTATTTTGAATACATAGAGAATAAAAACTAAGTTTACTAATGAAACTAACATAGCTAAGTATTACAAGTTAAAACACCTAAGTCCCATGGGGTACATGATGTGACATTACATAATCTATCCCATAACATAGTTGATAAAATTATTTATCAATTCTACTAACTTAACCCATTTATTCACATATCTTCATTTAATCATTTACTAAGGATAAACAATGTGACAAGAATTAGCCATAAAGCAACCATACATGCATTCATAGTAAATTGTACTTGGAAATATAAAGAACATATTTTCTCAGATATAACACAACATTAATGATATTTAAAATTATGGTTCAAGCATGAATTACATAATGTGATTATACATTACATCAATCTACAGGTACATCTCATTGAGAAATTACTCAAGATTACATCATAAGTCTACCCAATCACATGGGAAAGTAACAAAATCAATACACATTATAGTAGAAGTACAAATATACATCTGGAAACATGTGAACTCAAGATCAAGTTGTGTCTGCAAAAATCTACACATAAAGGTACAACTACAAGACAGGGAGCCCAACGAGGTGCATAGCACATTCCACCCGACCACCCCGTGCTAAGAGTAAATAAGAAAGAGTCCCCGACCAAGAACATCCAAACAAATACACAAGACTAAACTCCAAAACATGTAAGGAAAGAGCACACATTAAGGAAACATAACATCAAAAGACCACTTCCAAAGGTTAGCAACAATAACAACTCAAGGGAATGCTAGAGGAGAGTGTCATCACATAGTCCTACATGGGTTATCCTAATTGCCTATGTCTAGGCATTGGCCCCCATCTATGGTTATCCTAACAGCCTCTCTAGGTGTCGGCCCCATAGGGTGACTCATGCAAAACTGTTAACCTCTCATGGAGACGAGGCAAAGATCTTGCCAACCACGGGCTTCTCAACCCACCTTTAGTCTATGAAATCACTAATAGGTAGACAAGGCATCCACAATTATCTTGTTAATTTTTAACTACCCAACCCCTAATTAATTAATTAGGTTATCACTTATTACTCTAACTCTAACATGGGTTATCCTAACAACCCCTTTGTGCGTCGGTGCCCACATAGAGCCACTCTCCCTAGAAACCAAAAATATAACAACAAATTCCAAGGGGTTATACCAACAAGAACATTAAGCCACAAAATAGAGCAACTGCGAGGAAAAACCATTATTCCAAAAGTCATATAAATCAACTCCCATAAAAATAATACAACCCAAATATAAACTCAAAATCACAACTATAGTCAAAATAGAGACAAGTATCAATTTAAAAGATCATAATTACTACATCATTTTCCCATGCCTTTGGAAGTCCCTAACAAGCAACTTAAAATCTTATAGGAGAATATGTTAACATAAGGGTTTTTCCCACAAAACCATAACCCAATCAAGCGAAAATTACACTTGACTCAACATTAATTCGACAACACAATTTTGTCAAAGAAAATAAATAATTGATTCACCCAAAAAAATTCAACTTAATTTAATTAATTAAAAATATATATATATTAGCCGATAAGGGCGTGGTTCGGTGGTCAAGTCGCTTGGTTGTAGTGACGGCCACCAGGGTTCAAACCTTCGCTGGGCCAAAGTGCTCGCAGGCCTTGTGCCTTCGCTGGGCCTTTGTGCTCGCGGGTTTGGTTGTTTCTTGTGGTTTGTTGTATCCGGTTCATAGCTCCGATCAAAAAAAAGCGTTTACCCCTAATATTATGGGTGCATTGCACCTTTTAAAAAAATATATATATATATTCAATTAAACTAATCACCTCATAAAATCAACTTTCCATTTAAACCATCATCGAACTTTTCCATTATATCGACATATATATAATATATTTATTAATATTAAATAAAAAATTTAAATTTAATTTAATTTAATTAAAAAAAATTAAAAATTAAAATTGTTTTTAATAAAAGAGAATTGACGCAGCTGGGAGGTGCATACCTTCCTGTGTGGGGAGGCCACAGCCCCACCAAGGTTGCGCCCAGCAGTCTTAGGCTATTGTGCGCAACCATGGTGGTTTTGTACCAACCATGGGAAGTGGGGAGATACGGCAATAGCCGACCCTCTACCCCCCCTCCCCCTCTCCATATTTATATATTATAATTTTTTTTTATTTCAATTTTTTTTTACAATATCTTCTGGAAAATTTACACAAGATTTTTTTGCTGAATATTTTCACAGAGGTTTATTTAAAAAAAAAAAAACATTTAGCCAAACTATCTAACTTTAAAAATATAGTTTAAAATCATATTCTTCTACAGGCAATCTGGATATGGGATTTTCCCAATTTTAACAGGAAGGTTTTCAATCCAAAACTTAAGGATATTTCAAAATATCTCTATTCTTTTTCCTCTATCTTTTTTTTCTATTGTTTTAAAAAAATAATCTTTTACGAGATTCTCTAATTTCACTATAAATTTTTCTACATAGGCAACAAAATAATCATGGTGAAACTTCAAAAGCCATCAACAGAATTTTTCTACAGAGAAAATTTTAACAAACTTTTCTACACAGAAGCTTTCAACAAACATTTATATAGAGGATTTTAACTCATTCATGGCAATTTCCAACAATCTTTCCAATTTTTAAAACACTTCTACAAAATAATCATTTCCTTTTGTACAAACAATTTCTCAACTTTTACAAAATTTCTACAAAATAAAATTTGTACAGGAAAACTTTTCAAAACAAGATAATAACTAAATAAATAGTAAAGGAACCTATTTTCCCAAAGCTTGAAGGAATGAGGGTTGGAACAAAGCTTTTCCTTTAGAGTTCAACTTCCAATCCCTTTCCAAAATCTCCACTTCCAGCAAGATGCAAAATATGAGCCCAAAAAATATATTTTTGCAAACCTCTTCTAATTTTTAACTAGAAACCCCATAAAAACAAAAACAAAAAAACCATTCCTAGCCAATTTCCTCTATGAAGTGATTTTTTCCTTTCACAGTATGGCCAATATTCTATCTGAGAATATTTTAAACAAGATTTTTGCATTCAATTCCCACTCACTCCTATAACTATTCTAATTATTATTTTAACTAATTTTTTAATTATTTTCTTTTGATAATAATAAAGCATTTATGCTATTTAATTAATTTAAAAATTCAAGAATTAATATCATTTACTTTATAAAAATTTAAAATTCTAATTCACATTATAGCATCTAATTTTTTATTTAAACTATTCACTCACTCAAGAACATTAATCAATTAACTTAACTATAATTATCTGCAAATAAATATTTCAATTAAATAACATTAATTAATCACACATAAAATAAAGATTAATTAAATAACAACTATCCACAAATAAATAAATAATCAACAACAACCAATATTGAAACAAAGATAAGATCAAGACTACGACACCGTAAGACTCACAACGAGGTGATGGACTTGGGATGGGGACACTCCCTTATCAACTCCCTTTTCAACATCATACCCATTGGGTTTATGGGACATGCTCAAACGTCTCAAGCAGGTGGATTCAATGTCTAGTACCTACATCTTGCATAGAAATAAACATCAAGTAGCATGTAAATCTCCATTGTAGACACACCATGAAAGGTAATCATGGGGTAGTAGGGCACTCGTGAGAAAGTGATGCCACTCCCTCCTTTCACCAAGACTCACTAGAAAACACATCAGAAACCATAACAACATAGAATCACAAAATCACCACATATATTATTTAAGAAAACCATAACATAATCACCACATAATGTATCATCAAGCATCATAAGTAATGCCAAGTGTAGCAAACCAACTAAACTATGAATGCACACAACCAATCCGGTGAACTAATCACCATTACAAACCAAGTACAAAACCAACACAAAAGAATATCATCAACATGAGGGGTACTACATCCTCCCTCCTAGAACATGGCTTACTCCTGAAAGCCACTAAATAAATGTGGGATGCATCCTCCCATGTCACTGAAGTCTCACCATTCAGGTCCCACTGAACCCACACCTATTCAATATATCTGCCCTTGAGGGTGAGTGTTTGATGTTGTAGCATGGCCATGGGGTCAAGTGCTAGTTGCCATTCCTCAACCTAAAGAGCATTCCAATCAAGTACGTGAGTAACATCTAGATAATATGGCCTAAGAACTAAAATTGAAAAAACATGGTGAATCCACAATAGACTAGGTGGCAATGCTAGGCGATAAGCAATGGGGCCAATCCTCTCCAAAACTTCAAATGGTCCAACAAATCAAGGTACAAGCTTCAAAGACTTTCTGTAATGGATTGGGATTTTTTGCGGTCACACTCTCAGAAAACCTCGATCACCAACAAAGAATTGATGATCAACTCTATGTGCATCAACGTATTTCTTTTGTCTATCTTGAGTTGCCACAAGATTCTCTCTTATGCGAGCTACCTGTTGTTCCATGTCTTGAGGCATTTCGAGACCTAGGAGAACTTTGTCCTCAACACAGTCCCAACTAAATGGGGTCTTGCAAGGATGACCATATAGCACCTAAAAGGGAGCCATACCAATTGAGCTATAATATCCATTGTTGTAGGAAAACTCCACCAAAAATAATCCTCCCAACGTGACTATTGATCCATGACGTACATGTGAAGCATGTCCTCAAGAACCTTATTAGCTCTCTTTGTCTGACCATCTATTTCAAGATGGTAAGTAGAACTAAAGTTTAGCTCAGTTCCTAAGGAACACTGTAATGATGTCCACAATGTAGATGTGAACACTAGATCTCTGTCAAAAATTATTCTCCATGGAATACCATGCAAATGAACAATATCTTCCATGAAGATTCTAGCTATAGAAGTAGTGTAAGATGATCGGATGATGGAGAAGTGTGCCACCTTGGTCAATCTATCAACTGTGACCATGATAACATCATGACATCGAGAAGTCATAGGAAATCCCACAATAAAGTCTACAAAAATTATGTCCCATACCATTCTAGAATGAGATGAGGCTATAAAAGGCCTACGGGATGTTGGTGTTCTGCCTTAACCCTTTGAAATTCTAAACATCTAGCCACCAAATCTACAATATCCCTCTTCTTTCCAACCCAAAAGTATAGTTCACGAAGATCTACATACATTTTCTTAACTCTCGGGTGAGTAGAGTAGGGAGCTCGATGTGCCTCACTCATAATTAGAGTCTGAAGACCCTCAGCAGAAGGCACGTACATGCGACCCAAATATCTCAAAAGACCATCTGAATCTAGTGAGTACCCTACAAACTTTCCTTCTAAAGCTCTACCAGTTTCAATTTCTGACTTCACTTCCTCATACCAACTATCTGTAGGAAGCACTACGAGGACTTGACTCCTCAAATCCACCTTGAGAGCTACTGTACAAATCTCATGAGTCCACTGACTCAAAGCATCTGCCACGACATTTTCCTTGCCCTAAACATTTTTTACCTCAAAGTCATATTCACGAAGAAATTCCATCCATCTCCTCTACCTTTCATTCAGGTTTGGCTGCGTAAAAATGTATTGCAAGTTGTAATGATCATAGTGAAGTTTGAACCTATCACCCAATAAGAAGTGTCTCCATCTCACAAGGGAATGAACCACTATGCTAACTCCAAGTCATGCGTGGGCTAATTTAGCTCATGATACTTGAGCTTACAGGATTCATATGCAATTACACATCCTTCTTGCATCAAGATGGCTCCTAAGCCCTCCAAGGAAGCATCGGTGCACACCACGAAATGCCCAGTAAGATCAAGAACCACTAGTATGGGTGCACTAGTCAACCTATCCTTAAGAGTCACAAATGCTAACTGGAACTAATTTGACCAAATGAACTTCTTCCCTTTTCTCTGAAGGGAAGTGATGGGATATGCAATCCTTAAAAATCCCTATACAATTTGCCGATAATAGCCTGCTAACCCTGTAAAATTGTGAATCTCTAGAACATTCTTGGGTGTTGGCCAATCAAAAATAGCCTAGATCTTTGATAGATCCACTACGATACCTACACCTAAGATGATGTGACCCAAGTATTTCACTTCCATTTTGTAGAACTCACACTTAGCCAAATTAGCAAACAGATGATTGTCCCTCAAGCATTGTAATAACTGCCTCAGATATTCCTCATGCTCCTTAGAGTAAACCAGGATGTCATCGAGAAACACAAGTACAAACATATCTAAATAGGTTCAAAAGACTCCATTCATCAGGCTCATAAAAACTGATGGTGCATTTGTTAACCCAAACGACATAACAATGAATTCATAATGCCCATAATGAGTGTGAAATACAATATTATGAATATCAGCTTCAGCTATTCGCAACTGATGATATCCAGACTTAAGATCAATCTTTGAGAAAACCTGAGCTCCTTTTATTTGATTGAACAAGTCATCAATTCTCAGCAAAGGATACTAATTTTTATCATCACTTTGTTGAGCTACCTGTAATCAATACATAATCAGAGTGAACCATCCTTCTTTTTCACAAATATAACTAGTGCTCCCCAAGGGGAAACACTAGGGTGGATGAATCCTTTCTCTAAAATCTCCTCCAGCTACAAACGAAGCTCCTACAATTCCTATGTTGTCATCTGGTATGGAGCCCAAGATATAGGCTCAGCTCCAAGGACAAGGTCGATTCTGAAGTCGATGTCATGCTTTGGTGGCATTCCTGGAATTTCATTTGGAAAAACATCACAATATTCCTTAAGAGGGGGTATTCATCCAATGAGATCCCTTGACTCTCTTTCGAGTCCAAATCATTAACAAACACTGCAAATAGCTACCACCCCTATCTAAAGCACCTTTTTAATTGCATAGCTGAGATCAAATATAGTGAGATAGGTCTCTGAATTCCAATTATCTCAACCTCATTACCTGCATCATCAACACAACGCATATCCTTACGCCAACAATCAATTATGGCATGGTGGGCACTCAACCAATCCATACCTGGAACCACATCATATGAACCAAGAGGTAGGATTCAGAGATCCACCGTAGTCATGAGTGACCCAATTTGCAAATTACAACCCTGAACTAGTGACTCAACTACTACATTTGACCTGGAGGTTAATTCGAGCTGCCACTTAATGCCTTGCCTTGCTACCACTAGTCTATAGTGCTCTACTACTGAAGGAGAAATGAATGAATCTGATGCTCTAGAATCAAAGAGAATGGAAATGATAGTGCCATACAATGCACATGATGATGTCTCAACTATAGTTCCCTAGTGTTCAACTTGGTGATTGTCCACTGCCGCAAATACATGATGTTCTCTACCTACATTGCCCACTATTGAATTAGAAGCAGTTGGTCTCTAACTAAAACCTGTAGTGGGGTGTTGCCACAATAGTGGTTTACACTTTTTTGGAAGATCCTGATTTTTGCTGAAATCACATATTTTTAAAAGATATAATGATTTAAGCCTTGAAAAGTTCCATTTAAAGGATTCCAATTGAAGAGGATTTGATCAAACCACCTTAGACCAAGCCCCCTTGGATAGAACCCCGCTAGGTTTAAACCATACCTATAATGAAGTCTCCTTTACACCTATCAAAATGCTGATAAAAAACCACTTTTGATTTACCTTATGGGAGATCAAATGAATTCATTTAATTTTTTTTCCTTTTAAGTATGTAGTCCTTATTATAAGCTTCCAAAAAAGTATAATTTTAATTAAATTTAATTTGATTATTATATTTATTTTTTATTTCTTGTGAATATAAGTTTTTCACCAAAAATCAAGCTCTTTGTTCTTCACATGTGGGAAAATAGAATATTATCATTAAAAATAAATAAAAAATATGAGTGCACCAAATATTGAAGTCCTTGATCAAACAAAAAAGTTGTGTTATATGGTTTTCCTATCTCTGAATTGTAATTGGTTTGACTTTGAAACTTGATTAAGGAAAATATACTCAATAATACACTATGAAACCAATTGGAAGCACTATATATCATAGTTACAAATCTAAATTCAAAAAAAATATAATTTTATCCTTCATGGAAAAAATGTTATGTGTTATACGATGAGCATCACTCCTTAAAAATAGTGTTTACTAAAAAAAACTAGTTTTTGAAGGAGATGGAAAAAGAAGTGCAATTTTATTCCAAAAATTTTGAAAAAAATATATTTAGAATCTACAGACAAAATTTCACAAATCACTAGTTTGCATCATCTTCAAATTCCTCACGGTTTAGCCGCTATAGGTGTCTAAAAGTGAAGATTTAGTTAGATAAATCAATTCACTGTCCAGTTTGGCCAAAAATTGTAAACCAGTATTGTGGGATCACCCAGTGCTCCTCTGCGGACACTTCCTGGAAATATGTCCCTGTTTCCCACAAGAGAAACAACATGTTCCTTTCCCAAAACCTCTAACACTAGACGATACACTCGACTGTTGGAAACTACCTCGAGAAGGTGCCGACTATGTGCTCTGTGCAAGCTGCTCAAAATGATCTTGTCTAATTCGCTGCCAACTTTGGTTCTTCCTGCTCTGAGATTTGTCTCCTTGCTGAAATGTGATTTGTTTTTTTGGGGCTGTGACTACTGCTACTACTACGGACCACCCTCAGAGGGTGCCCAAAAATTCCTGGAAGACCCTGCAACTTGAGGTTGTCCACCTCTAGAGCCAAAACCTGATGTTGGGGCACTACCGATCTGGACTCCTGTGTGACCTCTTAATGCCATTGCCAAATTTTCTTCTACCAGACGAGCCTTCTCAATAACAACTTCCATTGTCTTTGGCTCAAAGAATCTAACTCCACCATTGATGCGGGTGTTTAAGCCCCTAACAAAATGTTGCACAAGCATTGCTTCATCATTACCAATCCCTGCATATTGCTTGAGCTCATAAAAATGATGTTCGTATTGCTCCACGAACATTTCTATGTCTTAACTCATGGAATTCATCTACTCTATGATGCCTCCAGTGATCAAAAAGGAACCGGGCCCTGAATCTCTCCATAAACAATTCCCAAGTCACCATGTTGATGTCAATATGTAATTTTTGTTCTTCCATCTACCACCAAGTGGATGTGAAGCCTCTGAAGTGCATGATGGTGCACCTAGCCCTAGTATTACTACCATAGGGATGCATAGCAAAGCATCTATCCAAATTTATCAGCCAAATCTCTGCCTCAAGACCCCCACCAGAACCATCAAATGTGGGAGGTTGTTCTCTCAACAGGTCTCTCATGTGACCAGCCACTACTGCATCCTGTTCAATTATTGTTTCCCCATGTCTAGGACATCTCTCCCTTTCCCTTTCCAACATCTGTTCTTCCACTTTCCTAGGGCCTAAATGACCTAGTATCTCCTCCAGTAAATTCTGCAACTAACCATCTAAACCTAGCTGTACCAGATTCTGACCACC
This sequence comes from Sequoia sempervirens, assembly GCA_007258455.2. Lineage (NCBI taxonomy): Eukaryota > Viridiplantae > Streptophyta > Pinopsida > Cupressales > Cupressaceae > Sequoia > Sequoia sempervirens. The sequence goes on from VDFB02047397.1 coordinate 8,616,105, forward strand.
ACCTGTTGAATTTCTTTGGGAACTTTATCATTCCTCACGCTCTAAACTGTGGGAACTCAATGGTGATGGACTTTGGTGGTTGGCCCCATGGCCACCACCTTGGCCTATTCCTCAGCCATGACCTCTACCTCGAGGAATGATCCTGCACAATAATTGGGGTTATGAGAGATCAAGATTTAGTGCAAGGGTTTCCTAATGAACTCAAACTACCTAGAGTACCTAGTGTTAGCAAACCTCACTTTGATACCAAGTTGTAACACCCCATTGTAGAAGCCCCAAAGGAAAACTAAAAAAAATGCAACAAATTTCTTTTGAATAAATTGAGAATAAACACTAAGTTTACTAATGCAAATAACATAGCTAAGGATTACAAGTTAAAACACCTAAGTCCCTTGGGGTGCACAAGGTGACATTAGGTTTAATCAATCTCATAACATAGTTGATAAAAGTATTTATCAATTCTACTAATGTAACCCATTTATTCACATATCTTCATTTAATCATTTCTTAAGGATAAACAATGTGACCAAAATTAGCCATAAAGAAACCATACATGCATTCATAGTAAATTGTACTTGGAAATATAAAGAACATATTTTCTCAGATATAACACAACATTAATGATATTTACAATTATGGTTCAAAAATGAATTACATAATTTGATTATACATTACATCAATCTACAGGTACATCTCATTGAGAAATTACTCAAGATTACATCATAAGTCTACCCAATCACATGGGAAAGTAACAAAATCAATACAAAGTATAAGAGAAGTACAAATATACATCTGGAAACATGTGAACTTGGGATCAAGTTGTCTCTGCAAAACTCTGCACTGAAAGGTACAAATACAAGATAGGGAACCCAACGAGGTGCGTAGCACATTCCACCCGACCACCCCCATGCTAAGAGTAAATAAGAAAGGGTCCCCGACCAAGAACATCCAAACAAATACACAAGACTAAAATCCAAAACATTTAAAGAAAGAGCACACATTAAGGAAAGATAACATAAAAAGACCACTTCCAAAGGTTAGCAACAATAACAACTCAAGGGAATGCTAGAGGAGAGTGTCATCACACATTCCTACATGGTTTATTTTGTTTGCCTATGTCTAGGTGTCAACCCCCATCAATGGTTATCCTGGTAGCCTCTCTAGGCACCGGCCCCATAGGGTGACTCATGTGGAACCGTTAACCTCTCATGGAGACGAGGCAACGATCTTGCCAACCATGGCCTTCTCAGCCCACCTTTAGTCTACGAAAGCACTAACAGGTGGACGAGGCATCCACAATTATCTTGTTAATGTTTAAATACCCACCCCCTAATTAATTAATTAGGTTATCACTTATTACTCTAACTCTAACATGGGTTATCCTAACAGCCCCTTTGTGTGTTGGCACCCACGTAGAGCCACCCTCCCTAGAAACCCAAAACATAACAAAAAATTCCAAGGGGTTGTACCAACAAGAAAATTAAGCCAAAAAATAGAACAACTATGAGGCAAAACCATTATGCCAAAATTCATATAAATCAACTCCCATAAAAGTAGTACAACCCAAATATAAACTCAAAATCACAACTATAGTCAAAATAGAGACAAGTATCAAATTAAAAGATCATAATTACTACATCATTTCCCCATGCCTCTGGAAATCCCTAACAAGCAACTTAAGCTCTTATAGGAGAATATGCTAATATAAGGGTTTTTCCCATAAAACCATAACCCAATCAAGCGAAAATCATACTTGACTCTACATTAATTCGACAACACAATTTTGTCAAAGAAAATAAACAATTGATTCACCCAAAAACATTCAACTTAATTTAATTAATTAAAAAAAGAGTTTATATTCAATTAAACTAATCATCTCATAAAATCAACTTTCTATTTAAACCATCATATAGCGTTTCTATTATATCAACATATATAAATTTATATTTATATATATACATATATATGTGTATACACACACTATTTATGCGTCTATATGTATATACATATTAATATATACATACATATATATACATATATATATATTATACATTTAAAATCACAAATTAACATTATAAAAATAACCACATAATTATAACCCATATATATATATATATATATATATATATATAAAATAACAAATTTAAATTGTATTTAATTTAATAAATTTAAATCTTTAAAAAAAAAAAAAAACAAATTTTTAAAAGTGTTTTTAATAAAAGAGAATTGACGCAGCGGGGAGGTGCATACCTCCTTATGTAGGGAGGCCGCAGCCCACCAAGGTTGTGCCCAACAGCCTTTGGCTGCTATGTGCAGCCATGGTGGTTGTGTACCACCCATGTAGAGTGGGGAGGTACGATAGCAGCTAACCCTCCCCCTCACCCCCATATTTATATATTATATATTTATTTATTTTTTCAAAATTTTTTTATAATATCTTATGGAAAATTTACACATAAGATTTTTTTGTGGAATATTTTCACAGAGGTTTATTTTTTAAAATAAAAATTATTTTTTTAGCCAAACTATCTAACTTAAAAAAAAATTAAAATCATATTCTTCTACAGGCAATCTGGATGTGGGTTTTTCCCAATTTTAACAAGAAGGTTTTCAATTCAAAACTTAAAGAGATTTCAAAATATCTCTACTGTTTTTCCTCTGTGTTTTTTTTCTATTGTTTTAAAAAAAAATATTTTATGAGGTTCTCTGATTTCACTATAAATTTTTCTATAGAGGCAACAAAATAATCACGATGAAACTTCAGAAGCTATCAATAGAATTTTTCTACAGAGAAACTTTTAACAAGTTTTTCTACACATAAGCTTTCAACAAACATTTCTACAGAGGATTTTAACTAATTCACAAAAATTTCGAACAATCTTTCCAATTTTTAAAATAAAACTTCTACAAATAATCATTTCCTCTTGTATAGAAAATTTCTCAACTTTTACAAAATTAATAAAATTTCTACAGAATAAAATTTGTATAGGCAATCTTTTCAAAACAAGAGAATAACTAAATAAACAGTAAAAGAACCTGTTTTCCTGAAGTTTGAAGGAAAAAGGGTTGGAGCAAAGCTTCGCCTTCAGAGTTCAACTTCCAAGCCCTTTCCAAAATCTCCACTTCCAGCAACATGCAAAATATGAGCCCAAAAATATATTTCTAGAAACCTCTTCTAATTTTTAAGTAGAAACCCCATAAAAGCCAAAAAAAACCATTCCCAGCCAATTTCCTCTATGAAGTGATTTTTTCCCTTCATAGTATGGCCAATATTCTCTCCGAGAATATTTTTAACAAGAATTTTGCATTCAATTCTCACTCACTCTTGTAACTATTCTAATTATTATTTTAACTAATTTTTTAATTATTTTCTTTGGATAATAATAAAGCATTTATGCTATTTAATTAATTTAAAAATTCAAGAATTAATATCATTTACTTTATAAAAATTTAAAATTCTAATTCACATTATAGCATCTAATATTTTTATTTAAACTATTCACTCAGTCAAGAACATTAATCAATTAGCTTAACTATAATTATCTGCAAATAACTATATCAATTAAATAACATTAATTAATCACACATAAACTAAAGATTAATTAAATAACAACTATCCACAAATAAATAAATAATCAACAACAACCAATACTGAAACAAAGACAAGGCCAAGACCACGACATCGTAAGACTCACAATGAGGTGATAGACTTGGGACGGGGACACTCCCTTTACAACATCATATGTGTTGGGTTTATGGGACATGCTCAAACCTGTCAAGTAGGTGGAGTTGATGTCCAGTACCTACATCCTACATAGAAACAAATGTCAAGTAGCATGTAAATCTCCATTGTAGACATACCGTGAAAGGTAATCACAGGGTAGCAGGGCACTTGCGAGCGAGTGATGCCACTTCGTCCTTTCACCAAGACTCACTAGCAAACACATTAGAAACCATAACAACATAGAATCCCAACATCACCACATATATTATTAAAGAAAACCATAACATAACCAAATAACATAATCACCACATAATGTATCATCAAGCATCATAAGTAATGTCAAGTGTAGCAAACCAACTAAACTATGAATCCACACACAACCAATCTGGTGGACTAATCACCATTACAAACCAAGTACAAAACCAACACAAAAGAGCATCAACAACATGAGGGGTATTACAATATATATATTATATTATATTATATTATATTATATTTTATATTATATTATAATATAGTTTATATTATATTATATTATATTATATTATATTATATTATATTATATATATTATATTATATTATATATATTATATTATATATTATATATATTATATTATATTATATTATATATTATATATTACATTATAATATTGTATATTATATTATAATATTGTATATTATATTATAATATTGTATATAATATTATATACTATATATTATATTATAATGTTATATACTATATAATATATTATAATGTTATATATATTATAATAATAATATATAATGTAATATAATGTAATATAATATAATATAATAAAAATAATAGTTTAATAATGGCAGAGTAGAGAAAAAACTATGAAGAAGCACATAAGGGAGCAGGGTGCCTGAGGAGAGCTTCAAAGAGGCTAGCCGACAGAGTGCCAATTAGCAAGGAGGAAAATGGAGACAAGATCAGAGTTGGTTCACCTTCTTGGGGAGTGGAGGCAATAAGGGTGGTCTCAGAAAAGGATGTGCAGGATCGAGCCCGATTAGAGGCCTGGTGCAACAACGAATAGGAGCATCCTAGGCAATTTTGCTTGGGGTCTGATTGGTTTGCACGACAAGGGAAGGGTCACAATTACTTTCCCAATAGACACAGAAGGTGTGATGCTTCTAGAGGTCAATGGCAAGAAAAATAATTAAATTTTGGCGACCAAAAGAGAGCAGGTCGAGGCAAAAGGGGAAGCCCTAGATCTTTCACGGGTCTTCCTAAAGATGAATTTGGTCACTCAGATCAACGAACTATGGTTTTGGGCTCTAATTTTTTGGCCCCATTAACTCAACGGTTGGAGAATCGAGGATTCATTATGAGATGGTTTGGATCCAATTTGAATTGGGATGCTTTGATTTGATGGTGGCAAGGACGATGTGGTCCAGAAATAAGATTCAAATATTTGGGGAACGACTATTTCTTAGTAGTTTTCCCTTCTCCCTCTATTCAAATGAATATTTTGGAAGGAGTGTGGTTGATGGAGGGCTATGATTTCTACATGAAGAAATGGGAGGTGGGTTTCAATCCTTTCAAGCACCAGATGACATACATTCAAGATTGGTACAAACTCTCAAGTCTTCCCTACGAATTTTGGCAAGCAAACATCTTGGAAGAGATCAGAAACCACCTTGGAAAATACATCTATGTAGATGAATGGACTGGGGAAGATGGTATAAGTTCCTATGTGTGCATCTATGTGGAGAACTTCCCCAATAGTACTAGGTGGAAGGAGGTCAAAATTTTCATGGATTTGGGAGTTTTGTCACAACTGCTAGTCTTTGAGCCTAAACCTGAAGGGAGGTGGGCCAATAATTTGGGTTGGTGATCATGGGAGGTCTCTTTCACCCCTAATTTGGGAGATGTAGTTGCTAATTTAGGCCCTTGTCTCGCCAACCCCACTTGTGGGGATTATGGGGTTTGAAACAAACCAAAAGAAGATGATAACATTCAGTCATGTCAGGGTATCAAAGAAGTAGGCCTCTCAAAGAAGGAGATGGATGTGGAGTTGCCAAGATCAAGTCAGGATAGGAATCAATTGTTAAATAACAAAGTATGTGATGTTCTAGATCTAATACACAAAAACTTCATGGAAGAAAATATTGACTCATTGATTGAGGTAAGAAAAGAAATAGTGAAATTGGCTGAGGAGGCTAAGTCTACCTCAAACGAGCATCTCAATGGGGACAGAGTTGGATAACAACTAGTTGGAGGTTGGAGGAATGGAAGATGCAAGGCCTGTTATGGCAATGGAAGATGAAGATCAGCTCCTTCCAGATCCTGACGATTTGGGAATAATGCAAAGAGAGACTGTGAAGTCATCTCCAGATTGCGGAGAACATAAGAAAAGGGGAAGAAATCCTAATGTGGAGAAGTTAAATTTGGATGGAGAGGCATCTGGATGGAAAAAAATCTCATATGTAAATGCTTAAAGTAGGGAAGGGGGATCCCCTTCCTGAAGTAAAATATAGATCCTAAGTTGGAATGTTAGGGGCATAAATGCCCCTAACAGGCATCATCTGGTGAAGGATCAAATTGAGTCTTCCTAGGTGGAAATTTGTATTATCTAGGAAACCAAATTGAATCTTGGGGAAGCAGAGTCTTTTAAAAAAAGAATGAGGTCTTAGAATTTTTTTTCTGTGACTACGGATGGGGCTGTTGGAGGTCTAATGACTCTTTGGCACCCCATTAAGGCAACAGTGGAGAAAGTGGCGAAAGGAGGTAGATGGTTTTCCTACAAAGTGAAGAGTTTTTCCTCAAATCTTTGCATTCTTATGGTTAATGTGTATGGCCTGCATTCATGTATTGAAAAAAGGAGGACTTGGCTGGAAATTAAAAATATATGCTTTGAAGTTGGCTTGGAGTATTGTTTTGTTGGTGGGGATTTTAATGCAATTTTTCATTTAGAAGACAAGTGAGGTGGGATGATGTGAAGGACGCAATCCCAAATCAACTTTGAAGCCTTTATGGAAAAAAATCATCTCTTTGATATTCCTACGGCTAATGGCACCTTTACCTGGACAAATAGGCATCTGGGATTTTGTTTCATTGCGAAGAAGTTGGATAGATTCTTTTTCAAAGCAAACATGGGCACCTTTCCTTTCTCAATCGAAAGTAGGATCCTCCCAAGCTCTGGGTTAGACCAATTCTCAGTCCTTTTGGAGATTTTGGGGCAAAATTGCCCAACCAGGTGCCCCTTTAAATTTGAGACAATGTGGATGAAGGATCAAAATTTCCTTCCCTTGATTGCTACATGGTGGGAGGAAGTAGGTTCGGTGGGATCAAAAAAATTTAATATGGCAATGAAACTAAAACATGTCAAGCACATGTTAAAGGATTGGAACAAGTACTGTTTCAAAAAAATATTTGAAGAAAAATGCAGAATAGAAGGGGAGCTATAGGTCCTAAATGAGGAAGTCATCCAATGAGGGATGGACAATGAGAGGTTCCTAAAGGAGAAGGAATTGTTGATCGAATACAATGAGATTTTTTTAAAAGAAGAAATCTTTTGGTGCCAGAAGTCAAGGGAGGTTTGGCTAAAAGATGGAGACAAAAATACTAAGTTCTTTCAAAATTCTACTAAATCAAGGCAGAAAGTTAATAGAATCTCCCACATTATATTAGCAGATGGGTACTTTCTAGATGATACAGTCCAAATTGTTGAGGAGGCGGTATCTTTCTTTCAGAATCTTCTAAATGATTGGGATGGTTCTAGGCTCATGACTCAACAACATCTCCTGGATTGCATCCCAAATTTGGTGATGACCAAACAAAACAAACAATTAACAAAGAGCTTTTCAGAAGAAGAGATTCAAGTTGTGCTCTTCCAACTTCACCTAGACAAATCCTTTGGGCTTGACAGCTTTCTTACCTCTTTTTTCTAGAGAAATGTTGGGATATAGCTGGGTCAGATATTGTCACTGCCATAGAATATTCTAGGGCCTCAGGAAATTTTTTGAAGGAACTAAATAACAACTTTATAGCTCTAATATCAAAGAAAGAGAAGCCAGATAGAATGAAATATTTTCTATCCATTTCACTATACAACATTGTATATAAAATTATGGCGAAGGCGATGGAAAATTGTTTAAAGGTTTTTTTACCAAGCTTGATCTCAAAGGAACAAATAGGCTTTTTTCTGAGGTACTCTATCTATGATGGTGTGATAATAGCCCAAGAGGCCATTCACTCAATCTCCAGAACAAGAAAGAAATCAATGATTATGAAGATGGACATAAAACAGGCTTATGATAAGGTAAATTGGTGTTTCTTGTTTAAGGTGATGGAAAGTTTTGGATTTCATGTAGCTTGGTTGGATTGTATTTTTAACTAGATTGCAAGCCCAAGGTATTCAGTGCTAGTGAATGGTTCGCCCTATAGATTTTTTGAAGTATCTCGTGGGCTAAGACAAGGAGATCCCCTCTCTCCATTCTTGTTCATAATCATGGTAGAGGCTCTTAGTAGATCTTTTAACAGAGTAGTCAAGATGGGAGAACTCAAAGGGATACAAATAACAAGTAATCTTCCACCTGTGACTCATCAACAATTTGCTGATGACAATATGTTGGTTGGCTAGGCTGGGATAAAAGAGGCTCGAACCTTCAAAAGGATCTTGTTAGATTATTCTCAAGCTTGTGGGTAGGAGGTAAGTTTTGACAAATCAAAAGTCATTTTATTTTTTACTAACCCTACTTTAGAAATTTGTATCCTCTGAGCCTTGAAGTTTCGTGAAGGAAAGCTTCCTTGCAAATATTTGAGCCTTCCATTAGCATCGAGTGTTCAATCAGGAAAACTATGGGATCCACTAATTGCAAAAGTGGAAAGTAGGATTTCCTCTTGGAAAGGTATGTGGTTGTCTTGGGCTAGAAGGCTAACGCTAATAAAGACAGTAGTGGTAGTTTTGTTGATCTATATGCTCTCTTGTCTTCCTTTGACGAGGAATGCATGCTCCAGAGTCAATCAAAAGATAAGAATTTTTTTTTGGCAAGGGAACTCAAAACAAAAAAAGTTCCCCTTGATCAAGTGGGAGAAGATCTATAGAGCGCATAAGGAGGTCAACACAAGGATAAAGAATCTATCCTTGCAAAATAAAGCTCTAGGTACCAAATTGACCTAGAAAATGTATGTTGGGAAAGACTTAAAGTCAGTGAAAATCATAAAGTCAAAGTATCTAGAGGAAGGTGAGGCAAGTTTTTTCACAACCAGATATCTTCCTAAAGGCTCATGAATATGGAACATCATATGTGGCTACAAGGATTTGATTTCAAACTCACTCTCCTAGGATTTCAGGGATGGAAACTCGACACTCTTTTGGGAAGACTCTTGTGGTGGTTTTGGTAAATTGACAGAAAAAGATAATCTAAGAAACGTTAGGGAGGCTTCTAAGCAGATTTTGGGAAGTTGTGTGAAAGATTACTTCATCACAGAATAGGTGGGCGGGATTTTGAGATGGAGCAGGAAGGATCCTAAGCAATTGGGACTTAGGACTGAGGAAATAGAAGCTTTTGAAAGTATTCTCAAGGAGCAGCTACTTTTCTTAAGGGATGGGAAGGATGTGTTAAAGTGGTGTAGTTCATCCTCAAGAAAATATAGTTCCAAGGAAGGATATAATATGTTGGAAAAATGTCAAGGCGGGATCAAGGGTAGGATTAGTCAATTCTGGAAAAATTGTGTTGGAATAGCAGTTGCCTTCCCAAGGTTAGAATCTTTTCATGGGTAGCCATTCAAGGAAGAGTGTTGATTGTAAATAGATTGGAAAAATTTGGTATATATGGCCCTTCGAGGTGTGTGCTCTATAAGGCAGCTCCAAAAACCAATGACCATCTCTTTCTCAATTGCCCATTTTCAACTAAGTGTTGGGATTGGTTGTGTGAAAAATTTAACCTAGTGACTATGTGGCCAGACAAAATCTTGGATTGGTTCAGAAGCTGGCCAACATTAGGTGGTAAATTGGTTTTTGCTTGTTTGTGGTGGTTATGCTCGTCAGTGCTCATTTGGGAAGTATGGAAAGAGAGAAATCGTCGAATTTTCAAAGATGAAGCAATGTTCATCTCATCATTTCTTAATAAATTGGAAGCATGGATAGTGGATTTAGTGAACACAAGGGCGGTTGGGGCTGCAAGTGCTAAATCCATATTCTATAGTTAGGATTCGCAAATACTAAAAACATGGAACATTTTTAAGGTTCCTACCACATTGAGTTCCAGGGAGTCTATAAACTCTACAAGACGTGAAGTAATTAAATGGTGTCCTCCTCCACAGGCATGGTATAAGGTAACTTTGATAGTGCTTCTAGAGGCAATCCTAGGTAGTCTAGCATTGGATGCATAATCAGAGATTGGCAGGGGGGCTGGTGGGGAAGTTGGCTCAACCCCTAAGTCAAGGAACAAACAATGTTTCAAATCTTCAAGGGGTGAATCTAGGAATCAAGTTCTGTAGAGAGTTGGGTTTGAGGAACGTAATAATTGAAGGAGATTCTATAGTGATTATAAATTCCTTGAGATCAAGGAATTTACAGAATTGGAAACTAGAAGCAATTTTGGAGGTCACACTCTTCCACTTGAATAGGTTTGAAACCTATGAAATAAATCACATTCTGTGTGAAGGCAATTCAAAGGTGGATTCTTTGGAAAACCTAGGAGCAGATGACATTCATCAAAAAGAAATTTTCATCAATAACCCATCTCTAGTGAAGTAGCATAGTGGGACGTTGGATGGGCACCACTCCACCCCCCACAACCAGTCTGGAGTGGTCGGGTAACAAGTGACATGGAATTCAGGTGTGTTGACATCACGGTTTTCTTGCATTTAGAGGGAACTTTCTAGTCAGGGTTAATTCCATCATTTCCCACTGGCATTATGTACTGTGTTTTGTCCTTTCAAGGACGATCGCCAACTATCAAAGGCTCATTTCCAAGCATGTTTTCCTAGGCCTTCATTTCGGTTGGTGGCAGACTCATATTTCCTCAAGTGAGCAGTGGTCTAGTTTTTTTAATACAGTGTTAGTGTCTGGCAATGAGCAGATTCATACTATTGGTCTTGACGAAGGAGCTCGAGTTGGGAGGAATGGACACATCGATGCAACTGAAGATTTCAAAGAGACAAATGGCCTTCGAAGGCTAGATCACCATCCCTTATGCCACAATGTATAATTCACCATCCAAATTACCCTACCTTTGTAGCAATAAAATGCATTGTTGGGAAAGGGTTTATGGAGGATGCAAAAGGGTACTGTCTAGACCCTGATATTTCCTCTTGGGTGTTGGTTGGTCTACTTGATATTGGGGTCTCAAAAACTGATGCGAGGGAGATAATGAGGCATCTGTTTTGAAAGGACATGCTAGTAGGTTTGGATAGGGCGTTGGGGTATGTGTAGGATCATGATGGGCCAAAAAATGGCGATATGATGGATATGTGTAGGGTATGTGGCTGACGACTTTTTATTACCAAAAAATAATGAAACAAAAAGGGTTTTTAAAGGATATTTTTAGCTTTCCACCAATATAAATTATTCTTTGCTTTGAATTTAATAAATAATTATTATTCATTTTCTATTTGAATTATGACTAAAGTCCTGATCAATATGCTGATTGAAAAACATCTATAGCCTTCAAACAATATCACATTTTTTGAATCTGAAACATGTGTCACATTCTATGCTTCACATACTATAGGATTAAAAAAAAATGAATTTCATGAAGTTTTGACCATGTTAAGGTGGTCAGACACATGAATTTTTATACTTTTTAAAAGTTGTAATAAAAAAATCATAATTAAGTATTTACCTGGAAAAAAATTACAAAAAAAATGCATCACATCGAGGCGAGTCCTCTACTTATATATAAAATCTTTAAAAAAAATATTATCATTTTATTGTGGTTAAGGTGGTTAGACAAACACCTACTTCTTACTTTTTCTCTAAAATTTAAGTACTACTCATTGAAATTTCAAATTTTCACCAGGATAGATTTTTTTTTAAATAAACCTAGTAGTTTAGAAACTACATTCAATTTGCTACAGATTCTATTCTTACATATTTTTTGAAATAATATAGATAACTTATTCAAATTTTACGCAAATTTTCCTAACTTTGATTTTTTTGAATTTTTTGTCACTTCAGGACCTATTTTTTCCATGATGATCCTACACATACCGGTTGGCCATGACTCGATTGGGAAAAAGAATTCCTCGCCCATGTGATTTGCATCTCTTGGATGACCTGGAGGATTTGGTACATTACTTTCCTTTCTTGTTGGATTTAATGGCATGTAACTCGTGGAGCATAGATGCTTGGCTATTGCAGGGGCTAAATTTTTGAAAAAGAAATTTCGCCTAGTGTTAGTTGAAGACTTGGCCTGGAAAAGGGAATTTCACTTCTTTTTTCTAGCCAAATGTTTGGTGAATGGGGTTTAGCTGGTGTTTTTTCGTAGGTCAATGGGTCTAAATCTTTAAGGGTTTTGTGTTTTGTTTGGTAAAGATCTCTGTAAATGGTCTATGTAATTTTTGGGTGGTTATGTCTAAAGGTGTAATTTGAAGGAAAGAAGGTGGTTTAAGGATGGCTGCAACCATCTGGTCTATGAAAAATGTTGGTATCTCTGAATAGGAATGTTTTTAAGTTGTTATGCAAGCTGCCCAGGTGGGGCTCAAACACTGTAATAGTTTTTTCAAATCAATATAATCTATCATGGAAAAAACAAGCCCTTAAGTGGCAAAAAAATAGAAAAACCATAGTTAGGCAACTTGACATAAAAATTTGAATAAGTTATCTATATTATTTCAAAAATATATAAGAATAGAATCTATAGCAAATTGAATGTAGTTTCTAAACTACTAGGTTTGTTTATAAAAAAAAATCTATTTGTTGAAAATTTAAAATTTCAATGTAGTAGTACTTAAATTTCAGGGAAAAAATAAGAAGTAGGTGTCTATCTGGCCACCCTAACCACAAGAAAATGATAATATTTTTTTATAAGATTTTAGATATAAGTAGAGAACTCATGTTCCGATGTGATGCACATTTTTTTTAATTTCTTTCCAAGTAAATAATTAATTATGAATTTTTTTATTACAAATTTTTAAAAATATAAAAAAAATCATGTCTAACAACCTTAACTTGGTCAAAAATTCATGAAATTCATTTTTTCTTTTTTTAATCCTATATTATGCAAAGCATAGAATGTGACGCATGTTTTGGATTCAAAAAATGTGATACTGTTTGAAAGCTATAGATGTTTTTTCAATTATTCTATCAATCAAGACTTTAGTCATAATTTGAATAGAAAATAAATAATAATTACTTATTAAATTTAGAGTAAAGTATAATTTATATTGGTGGAAAGTTGAGAATCTCCTTTAAAAACTATTTTTCATTTCATCATTTTGGGTTAAAAAAATTCATCAACCACATACCCATCATATTGCCACTTTTTGGCCCATCATGATCCTGCACATACTCATATTGTAATATTATATATTATATTGTAATATTATATATTATATTTTAATATTATATTTTAATATTATATATTATTTTGTAATATTATATATCATTTTGTAATATTATATATTATTTTGTAATATTATAATATAATATACATTATAAATATATATTAACTTGGTTTGTGTTGTCCCTTGTACTAACAGATGAGGAAGACCTGACCTTTTTTAAAAAATAATTTAAAATGAGAGATATTTGTTTCCTCTATGTTAAAAAAAAGGTGGGGGAGGCCGATAGTCCTTTTTTCTTGCCCTATTATCTATTGCATGTGGAAAATATAACAAACAACTCAGATATCCATTTTTCAATGCATTTCATTTGCCAAAATCACCCACTAATCAAAGGTATGTTGGACTTTTAATGTTTTTTCCATTTTTTGTATTTTTGCATTAATTTTGAAGAATATTAGTTTAAAATAGGTTTTTGAATATGCATATTAGTTTGCATTATAAAAACTATTAATTTTTAAAAAGTTTAACTATCCTAACCTTGATCATGTTACCGATACTGCAACATCTAAGAATGGAGTGTGTGGGCGGGAAAGGAAGTTGCACATGCAATTTGAAAGCTTCTAAGGTAGATGGAAATGGTGGAGTAGAGGATGAAGATGATGATAATGCTTCTCCTAAAACTTTTTTCCTTGTTCCTGCTATGTTTAAGCATTCTTGGCGACTTGTTAGTGGCATAGTTGGTTGTGATTTTTTAGTTTTGACACTTCCCTAGTGTTTTTTGCATCTTGTAGATGTTGTTTCTAAGCTATGCTTGTGTTTGGGCTGCTTTAATGGTGCTTCTGAGGTTCTTGAGGAAGATTGTTGTTTGTCTAGGTCTTCTCTCTCAACACTAGTTGATGGTGATCATTTTTTTTATGTCCTCTTTCTTTGGCAAGTTGTTCTATTTGCTTTGGACCCTTCTTGTTTATGCATGGCTAAGGTTGGTTCCATGCACTGGGTGTTTGAGGCTTTGGCTTGGGTTTTTGTTTTGTACAGTGTTGTGTTTCAATTAGACCTTAGTCTTTTTGTTGGTGCAAATGGTTTCTCAGGTGGGTCTATTCTTTTTTCCTTTTCTTGTGATGGGGATGTGTTTCCTGGTTTGGTATGGACTAGTAGCTCTTTCTCTCAGTGTGGTGTGAGGGGTTTTGTGGGTTTTGGAACCTCTTTTGTTCTTTACCAACCTAGGCTAGTGAGTTTTCTTTTGTTTTTGTGACTCCCCTTAGTTGGAGTTATGTTTTGTTTTCCTATTAGGAGTGTTCCCTTTGGTTGTGGGGTGGTTTTTTTCCCTCTCATTCCTTGCTTTCACAACTTCTCCCTTCTGTTGTTGGAATTACATTTGGATGGCTTGGATCCCCTTATGGTTTGTCATGTCTTTATGTTGAAGGGTTGTGTGTTTGTTTCGGGGGAAATTTTTCTTTTTCTCTCCATGTTTGTTCTCTTGGCTAGGTGGTTTCCTATGATCTTTTTCATGACCCAATTTCTATTGAAGCTTAAGGGTGACTATTGTTTTTATTGAAGAGTTCTTGTTTGTTGAGTTGGTGCTAGAGCAAAATGTTTCAATTGAGATTTTTTTGTCAAAGATGTTCTTGGTTGGGTTGGTTTTTTTATTGGCTAGGTAGTATTCAAAGATCTTTTGAAGACCCAGGTGCTTATGTTGCCTATAGAATTTGAGTTCATTCTTTTAACTACAATCTTTTCCTTCTCTTTGGATATTGGGTCTTCTCTTTAGGTGGAGACCTCTCCTATGGAGCTGGAGTCCTCTCCTTTTGTGGTGGAGGTGTGTTCTGAGGCTAAAGGATCTCTCCTACATCTCTCATTGAGGAAAAGCCCATTCCTATTTAGGTGGATTTTTGTTTTTTAGGAGACTAGTGGCTTTTGTGGCAAGGATGAGCTTGGTTTCTTATCCTATAGAGGTGGAGAGAACAACTAGATGATGTGGGGAACTACTAGAATTTTCAATTTCTGTGATTATCTCTCCTATAGAGGTGGAGAGGGGGTGTTGATGGGCTCTATTTTTTTAGATCATTTGGTTTATTGTGACTTGGTTGGTTCAACTAGTGGTATAGAGAGGTTGTTGTGTGCTAATGCTAGGTGTTATGTTGTAATCTGGCTGTTATAGGCTAATGGTTGCTTGACTGTCTCAAATGGTTCCTTTATCCTCCTGAGTGACTGGTTTGTTTCTTATTTGGCTGATGTAAGCGATGTCTATGGGTCCAAGGTCCCTAATAAAGCATAGTTGTAAAGGGTTTAAGGTCCCTTCAAAATGTATGGTTTCTATGTCCCTATAAAATATTTTCTTAGGGTTTGAGGTCCCTTTAAAACCTGTTTGTTGCAGCATGTTTGGTTGCTGAGCTTTTGGGTTGTGGTTTTGTTAGCTGATTATTTTTCTTGCAACATATTTTCCTTATATAGGGCTTTAGGTCCCTTCAAAACCTTCTTGTAATTGGTTTCCAGTCCCATAAAAACCTACTTTTCCCTATCAAAAATAATCCTAACCCTAGTCTAGATGAAAACCCTACCTAGCCAAATCCTCCTCCACCACCAAATTCTTCATTTCAAAATGTACCCACTATCCATGAAACTATTTGTGACAATTTAAATGAATTGAGAAACATATTTTGGATATATGAGATGTACCCTTACCTCTCTGATATGAAACCACTTTAGAAATAATAATTTTCAATGTTGAAACTCTCACAAACTAGCATATAAGGTTTGTAGAGTGGCAAGAGTCCAAGAGGCAACATTATGCCAATGGCTTATCATATGATGAAGCGATGGAACTTGACATTACAAAAGACCAATTAGCACAACTATTTATCAATCCAAAAATTGTAAAACTCGTAGATGTGTGTGAGCCTAAATATTTGATTAAATGGTGCACATATCGAGGTATCCTAGATAATCTTTGGCAATGTTGGCAGAAGGATTTTGATAAACCACCCAACAATAATTTTGAAGTCCCATAATATTTTTTGTGAAAACTATATGTTGATTTTTTCTTAGGTAAGCATGTCAACTACCTTGATATGCAATATTTCCAAGGTGCGGGTAGAGGAATGCCTCTGGATAGACCTGGGGCACATTGAGTAACCCCACTTCTTCTTGCTCTAATACCTTACCCAAATATTTTTGTAGATGTGGGAAATCCAATTATTTTGTCTATACATGCTTTGAGTGACCATTTGATCACATAGAGCTAAACATTTTGGACAGCCGCATGATGGTGATACACCTATTGCATTAGGTGCTATTGGTATACACTCCTCTTGACCACATATTTTTGTGCCCCATTACTACATTATGTGCCACAATGAAGAATTCCATTAATATTGATGGATATGTGTCTAATGAACATTATTGTGCAAGAATAGAAGAAATTGTGGAAGAAAAAGGTAAAGATGAGTAGAAGAAGCAGGATAAACAAGATGAAAGAGAAGAAGATGCTCTCGTGATGTCCCCTAGGACACTGAAATATGTACAGAGGAATCATTCAGAAAATCAGATTATGGGAGACAAGACAAAAGGTGTGTTAACTAGAAGCAAAGTTGCTACTTAAGTAAATTTGTGCTTATTCTTTGAGGGGTATGTTTAGGATCATCATGGAAAAAATAGGCCCTTAAGTGGAGAAAAATTTAGAAAAATAAAAGTTAGGCAACTTGACGTAAAATTTTGAATAAGTTATCTATATTATTTCAAAAATATGTAAGAATAGAATCTATAGCAAATTGAATGTAGTTTCTAAACTACTAGGTTAAATTTTTTAAATCAATTTGGTGAAAATTTGAAATTTCAATGTAGTAGTACTTAAATTTTAGGAGAAAATAAAGAGTAGACCTATGTTTGTCTCACCACATTAACCACAATAAGATATTAATAATTTTTTATAATATTTTAGATATAAGAGTAGAGGAATCATGTCGATGTAATGCATATTTTTTGTAATTTTTTTCAGTAAATAGTGAATTATGATTTTTTATTACAACTTTTAAAAATATAAGAAACTTGAAGGTTTGACCAAGTGCTTGGTCAAAGGCTTCGTAATTCATTTTTAATCCTATAGTGAAAATGTAAAAGCATGGGATGCTTGATGCATGTTTGGATTCAAAAATGTGATATCATTGAAAGCTATAGATATTTTCAATCAATCTATCAATTAGGACTTTAGTCATAATTCAAATAGAAAATGAATAATAATTATTTATTAAATTCAAAGCAAAGCATAATTTATATTGGTGGAAAGCTGTGAATCTCCTTTAAAAACCCTTTTTGTTTCATCAATTTTGGGTTAAAAAAATGTCATCAGCCACATACCCTACACATACCCATCATATTGCCATTTTTTAGTCCATCATGATCTTGCACATACCCTGATATTAAACCAAAGATAGTAAGTGAAGCATGTAAAGATGAACATTGGAAGGAAGCAATGAAATAAGAAATTTTCCAGATTGAGAAGAATCAGACTTGGGAATTGGTCCCAAGACCGGTAGATAAAAAAATCATTGGATCAAAATGGGTATTCAGAAATAAGTTGAATGAGAATGGAGAAGTTGTCAAAAACAAAGTGAGGCTTGTGTGTAAAGGCTACTCACAAGTGGAAGGTATAGATTTTTGGAAAACTTTCACCTCAATAGAAATAATGGTACCTATAAGGATGCTCTTGGAATTGGCTACTCATAAAGATTTTAAAGTCTATTAGATGGATGTCAAGTCAAAATTTCTAAATGCTGAGCTGGAAGAAGAAGTTTACATGGAACAACTGGAAGGATTTTAGTTAATAGATCAATCAGATATGGTGTGCAGATTGAAGAAAGCTTTATATGGATTGAAGCAAGCTTCTAGAGCTTTATATGCAAGGTTAGACAGGTATTTGATTCAGCAAGGATTTAACAAAGGTGCAATAGATAGTAATTTGTACTTTAAGATTGAAAATGACAAAATCTTGATTGTAGTTGTATATGTTCATGACATTATCTTTGGAGGAAATAAAAATATGTACAAGATTTTTGTAGAAGAGATTCAAAAATAATTTTAAATGTCTATGTTTGGGGAGATGAATTTCTTTCTTGGGCTATAGATCAATCAAATAGAGAAAGGAATTTTCATTTCATAGTATAAGTATGTGAGTGAGATGTTGAACAAGTTCAGGATGGATGGTTCAAAACTTATATATACTCCTATGATGACTAGTTACAAATTGGGTAAAGATGTTGATTCACCTAAGGCTAATCAGAGCAAATATAGATCTATGATTGGTGGATTATTGTATTTGACTGCTACTAGACTGGATATTATGCATGAAGTTTTTTTTTGTGGCTAGATATCAAGAAGATCCAAAGGAAACACATGTTACTACAATTAAAATAATATTAAGATATTTGAATGGCACTCTGGATTATGGACTGTGGTATCCTAAAGATATTGACTTTGCACTTAGTGCCTATACAAATGTAGATTGGGTTGGATGTGTAGATGATAGAAAGAGTACAAGTGGTAGTGAATTCTTTCTTGGATGTAGATCAGTGGCATGGTTGAGTAAGAAGCAAGATTTAGTCTATTTTTCTACTGTTGAAGCTAAGTATATTGTTGTTGCATCTTATTGTACACAAGTTCTATGGATGAAACATACATTGAAAGATATCACAGTGCTATATGATGATCCTATTTCTATCTTTTATGATAGTACAATCACAATTAACATTTCAAAGAATCTCGTGATGCACTTGAGGATGAAGCATATATCTATCAAATATCATTTCTTGAGACAGCCCATGGAGAATGAATTCAAGCTTGAGTATGTCCCGATAAAGGATCAAATTAATGATATATTTACATAGGCTCTTCCAAAAGATAATTTTGAGTATCTTTGGGAGAAGTTAGGGGTTATTTCCCCTCTCATAAACTAAGATGCATTTGGAGATGCATCAATTCGGTGGATTCATGGTTCTATCTTTTTCAACTAATTTTTTGGTGGCTACCTGTTAGGGGGAGTAGGTAGTTTCAGGTGTTGTCATTGTGAGTATTTTTTTTTCCGTTCAAAGGAAGATTCAATGAAAATATATTTTTCCTTTTCCATTAATGTCAAAGGGGGAGAGAAATCATGTGAAAAGGAGAGAAATCTAATGAGAGAAAGAAGGTAATGAGGAAGATGATCTTCTGAGGGGGGGAAACAAAAAGAAAAATCTTGGGAAGTATATTCAGAACTGGTATAGTGTATTTGATGGTTTTTCACATCTTCTATTTCCATCAATGACAAAGGAGGAGATTGTTGCAAGAATGAAGGAATGAAGGTGTTGTCATTGATGTTAACTAGTCAACTGGTTATCTACTAGTTGTTGTTGGTTGTATATGTCAAGGATATTGAGAAAATTGTATAAAAGAAAGTTTACAAGAACTCAACTATTACTTCGGGTAATGATCTGGTATTTTCCCCTATGTTCATGTAGTTCAGATATGTTGGTCAAGGTTTTTGAAGGTTGTTATATCCAAAATTTTGGTTGCTAGTTTGTTGTGAAGTTTGACTTGTGTTCACTAGTTGTGAACTATTATTTTATGTGTTTTGGTTGAGGTCTGGGAGAAATTTTATTGGTCTAGATTTCTCTTTGATTAAGTCTTTTGACTTGCAATTCTAGAGTTAAGATATTTTGATTGTATGGAAGATATTTTTGGTTTCTAGAAGTATCAAGCTTAATTGTTCTATGTGTTTTACACAGGTTTGGTTGACCTTGTATTAAGCACTAGTTATCTTTAAAGTTTATGAAGTGTGTTATATCTATTTTGGGTCCTAATGAAGCATGTGTTTGGGTCACCCTCATTCTAATTCCACCCTAGGATGTTTTGGCACACCTAATTTGAATTTGAAGTTGGATGGATGACTTTGGATCTTTTTCAAAGTTGGACATAGTATAAATACAAGATGAGCTAGTAATGAAAAACATACAAGAGAAAATAAGGAAGATAAGTGAAAGAGTATATGCAACATTAATACTATTTAGAAAGTGTGTGAGAGTTGTGTGTGGAAGATCAGTGCAAAGCTTAATGATGAGTTTCTAGATGCAGTGAGTAGAAGGCGAACTCTATCATTCATGCAAGTTGATCATGTAACTGTGGTGGAATCCTTTGTTGCATTGAGATTGTAGTCTCTCTGTAACAAGTCTTCTCTGTCTTCTATGTATCTCTATGGTAGTGATCCCTTTGGGTTGTAGCCCTGTTGGACAGTGAGTCCTTGTTCTAGACAGTGATTCATTATTTCAGGCAGTGACCCTTATCTCAAGCAATGAGACTTTTTGTAATTAGTTTTGATATTCTCTATAGTGTGAGTTAATCCTCATCATGATTTTTCCCTCATTGGGTTTTCCATGTAAATCTGGTGTTATTGTGTTTATGTGTTGGATTTGAGTTTCTGCATTGGCATTTGATGATTAATCATTTAAGCAGTTTTAAGTATTAGTTCCAATGATTAAATTAAAAGTTAAAATATGTGACAATTGATTTACCCCCCCTCTTATTTTTCCTATTAAACAATTGGTATCAAAGCTTTGTTCCTTGGTGAAGAGATTAACCACTTGATAAAGGTTTGGGATGGCTAGCAAGATGGTCTTTGATTATCTGAGGTTTGATGGAACTAATTATGGTATCTAGAAAGTATTGATGGAAGAATATCTAGAGTATTGTGGATATGGTGTGGAGAAAGCTTACAAGAATCCTTACACTCCTCTTGCTAATGGTATGAGTACACCTAAAGAGATCATATCACATGAAGCGAACAATAAGGTGAGTTTCATCTTGAAGAATAGTATGGTACATTTCAAGTTGATTAAGGTTTAGAATTTGAAGATAACTAAGGAAGTCTAGGATACTTTAGAAAGAGCACATGATGCTAATGAAAGAGTTAAAGAGGAAAAATTGTAGAATTTGGAAACACGGTTTGATCTTATACATATGTCCAAAGATGAAAATGTTAAAGCTTATGTACAGAAATGGTAGTGGCTGGAATGCGATCCCTTGGTGCTACTATAGATGAAACCAAGATTGTAAAGAAGATTCTCAGAACTCTTCTTGATGCTTACACTGAAAAGGTGAGTGTTATTGAGTAGACTATATATTAAATGGTTGTACTAAGGATCTACTGTTAGGATTTTTGACATCTTATGAGATGAGGAAGTCGAGTCTAAGAAATGGAGGCAAATCAAAGACTATCTTTAAAGCTACAAAAGTTGAAGATTCGGATGAAGAGAACTTTGATAAAATAGAATCTTTGTAAGAAGAATGAGAAAAGGTTCTAGTAAGTATGAAGGTAAGATACCCTTTAAATGATTTAATTGTGGATAAATAGGTCATTATGTTGAAAATTGTCCAGAAAGAGATAAAAGAAATAAACAAAGATATGAGAAAGAAAAGAAAGGAAAGAAGATTAATAGAGCTTACTATGTGAATGAGAATGCTAGCATTTCTGCTGAAGATTCAAAATATGAAGATCTAGATGAAGATTAATGCTTGTTCTTGGTGATTCATGATGAACCTACTTCTACTAATTCAAAAAAAAAAGTAAAGGAAAGCCCTCCAAGGAAGGAGAAGGAGAAAAATGAAGGTATAGTTATCTCTGACCTATATGCTAAACAAGAAAATAATTTATGGGTAGTTCACAATGGTTTTTCACATCACATGACTGGTGATAAGAGTAAATTTGTTAAACTTGAGAAATATGATGGAGGCTTGGTTATTTATGGAGATGATACAAGTCCTAAAATTTGTGGGATAGGTTCACTAAGTTTTGATGGCAAGCATGTCATACTGATGATGTTTACTATTTTAAGGGTTTAAGGCATAATTTGTTGAGTGTCAGACAGATGTGCAGAAAAGGCTATGATCTTGTGTTTAAGGGTGAGAAATGTGAGATCCGAAAAGGATCTGGAACATTCATTGCTACAGGAAAGAAATCTCAAGGGAATGTCTATCAATTTATGGGTTCACATGGACGATGATTTATGACTTAGATAAATGATAGTTGGTTATGGAATAGGAGAATGTGTCACATGAATTTTGATAACTTGGAAAGGATTAGTGTTGTTCAAGTTGTGATAAATTTACCAATAATTACAAATCCTATTAATGCTATTTGCAAGAATTGTCAGTTTGGGAAGCAAGCAAGAAATCATTACATGTCAAAGGAACAATCTACTACCAAACTACTAGAGTTAGTTCATACAAATATTTGTGGTCCTATGAGAGTGAGAAGTTTACTTGGTGACAGGTAGTTTATGCTTTTGATTGATGACTATTCTAGATATACATGGGTTACATTTATTAGAGAGAAATTAGATGCATTAGATAAATTCAAGGCATTCAAAGAAATGGTTGAAAATGAAATGAATTTGAGGGTAAAATGTATAAGATCCGACAGAGGTGGAGAATTCACCTCCCGTGATTTCAATATGTTTTGTGAAGTGCATGGAATAGAGAGATAGTTATCTGCTCTGAGAACTCCTTGGTAGAATGGAGTTGTTGAAAGGAAAACTAGAATAGTTCAAGAGGTTGTTAGATCGGTGATCACTGAAGCCGATTTACTAAAAGTTTATTGGAAAGAAGCTAATATCATACTATTGTTTATGTGTTCAATCAAGTTCAAGCAAGATAAAATAGTACAAAGAATCCCTATGAGCTATGGCATAGAAGAATTACTATAGTTAAATATTTCAAGGTATTCGGAAGCAAATCCTATATCATAAGAGATGAGGAAACTTTGGGTAAGTTTTATGCAAGAAGTGATGAAGGCATATTTCTTGGATACTCTACTAAAAACAAGGCACATAGATGTTTCAATAAAATACTGAGAAAGATTGTAGAGAGCTCAAATGTGAAGGTTGATGAGACAATGAAGATTTCTATTGATATTGATGGATATGTGTCTAATGAACATGATT
This sequence comes from Sequoia sempervirens, assembly GCA_007258455.2. Taxonomy (NCBI): domain Eukaryota; kingdom Viridiplantae; phylum Streptophyta; class Pinopsida; order Cupressales; family Cupressaceae; genus Sequoia; species Sequoia sempervirens. Next base: position 8,639,269 of record VDFB02047397.1, read on the forward strand.
GTGCAAGAACAGAAGAAATTATGAAAGAATGGGATAAAGATGAGTAGAAGAAGTAAGATGAATAGGATGAAAGAGAATAAGATGCCTTGGTGATGTCCCCTAGGACACGGAAATACGTATAGAGGAATCATTCAGAAAATTAGATTATTAGAGACAAGACAAAAGGCATGTTAACCAGAAGGAAAGTTGTTGTTGAAGTAAATTTGTGTTTATTCTTTGATATTGAGTCAAAGACAATAAGTGAAGCATGTAAAGATGAACATTGGAAAGAAGCTATGAAAAAAAAAATGTAGATAGAGAAGAATTAGACTTTGGAATTGGTCCCAAGACCAGCAGATAAAAATATCATTGGATCAAAATGGGTATTCAAAAATAAGTTGAATGAGAATGGATAAGTTGTCCAAAACAAAGTGAGGCTTGTGTGTAAAGGATACTCACAAGTGGAAGGCATATATTTTTAGGAAACTTTTTCCCTGATAGCAAGAATGGAAGCTATAAGGATGTTCTTGGCATTGGCTACTCATAAAGAATTCAAAGTCTATCAGATGGATGTTAAATCAACATTTCTAAATGGTGAGCTAGAAGAAGTTTAAATGGAATAGCCAAAAGGATTTTAGTTAACAGATCAATCGGATATGGTATGTAGATTGAAGAAATATTTATATGGATTGAAGCAAGCTCCTAGGTCTTGGTATGCAAGGTTAGATAGGTATTTGATTTAGCAAGGATTTAACAAAGGTACAGTAGATAGTAATTTGTACTTTAAGATTGAAAATTCCAAAATCTTGATTGTAGTTGTATATGTTGATGACATTATCTTTGGATGAAATGAAAAGATGTGCAAGATGTTTAAGGAAGACATGCAAAAAGAATTCAAATGAGATTTCTATGTTTCGGGAGATGAATTTCTTTCTTGGGCTATAGATCAATCAAACAGAGAAAGTAATTTTGATTTTATAGTATAAGTATGTGAGAGAGATGTTGAAGAAATTTAGGATGGATGGTTCCAAACCGATATGTACTCCTACAGTGACTAGTTGCAAATTGGGTAAAGATGTTGACTCACCTAAGGCTAATCAGAGTAAATATAGATCTATGATTGGTGGATTATTGTATTTGGTTGCTACTAGACCGGATATTATGCATGTGATTTTTCTTGTGGCTAGATTTCAAGAAGATCCAAAGGAAACACATGTTTCTATTGTTAAAAGAATATTTAGATATTTGAATGACACTCCAGATTATGGATTGTGGTATCCTAAAAATACTAACTTTACACTTAGTGCCTATACAGATGCAGATTGGGTTGGATGTGTAGATGATAGAAAGAGTACAAGTGGTGGTGAATTCTTTCTTGGATGCAGATTGGTGGCATGGTTGAGTACGAAGCAATATTTAGTCTCTTTGTCTACTACTGAAGCTGAGTATATTGTTGTTGCATCTTTTTGTACACAAGTTCTATGGATGAAACAGACATTGAAAGATATCAGTGTTATATGATGATCCTATTTCTATCTTCTATGATAATACAACCACAATTAACATTTTAAATAATCCTATGACACACTTGAGGATGAAGCATATATCTATCATATATAATTTCTTGAGAGAGAAGGTCATGGAGAATGAATTCAAGCTTGAGTATTTTCTGAAAAAGGATCATATCACTGATATATTTACAAAGGCTCTTCGTAAAAATACTTCAGAGTATCTCTAAGATAAGTTAGGGGCTATTACCCCTCCTTTCATAAACTAATATGAATTTGGAGATGCATCAGTCTAGTGGATTCATAGTTCTATCTTTTTGGACTAATGTTTTGGTGGATACCTCTTAGGGTGAGCAGGTAACTTTAGGTGTTGTCATTGTGAGTGCTTTATTTTCATGTCAAATGAAGATTCAATGAACATATATTTTTCCTTTTCCATTGATGTCAAAGGGGGAGAGAAATCATGTAAAAAGGAGATAAATCTAATGAGAGAAAGAAGGTAAGGAGGAAGATGATCTTTTGAGGGAGACAAACAAAATAAAAATCTTGAGAAGCATATTTAGAATTGGTATGGTGTCTTTGATGGGTTTTCACATCATGTGTTTTCATCAATGAAAAGGAGGGAGATTTTTGCAAGAATGAAGAAAGGAATGAAGTTGTTGTCATTGATGTCAACTAGTGAACTGGTTATCTACTAGTTGTTGTTGGTTGTATATGTCAAGCATATTGATAAAATTGTATTAAAGAAAGTCTGCAAGTGTTTAGTTGTTACTTCATGTAATGATCTAGTATTTTCCCCTATGTTCATGCAGTTTAGATATGTTGGTCATGGTTGTTGAAGGTTGTTATATCCTTATTTTTTCTTGTTGGTTCATTGTGAAGTTTGAGTTTTGTTCACTAGTTGTGAACTATGTTTTTCTATTTTTTGGTTGAAGTCTGAGAGAAATATTGTTGGTTTGGATTTCTCTTTGATGAAATATTTTGACTTGTGGTTCTAGAGTTAAGATGTTTTAATTGCATGGAAGATATTTTTGGTTTCTAGAAGTATTGATCTTAATTGTTCTATATGTTTTACACTGGTTTGGTCAAACTTGTGTTAAGCACTGTCTTCAAATTTGATGAAGTGTGTTGGATCTATTTTGATTTTCCCTCATTCTAATTCCACCCTAGGATGTTTTGGCACTGACCTAATTTGAATTTGAAGTTAGATGGCCAACTTTAGATCTTCTTCAAAGTTAGAGATAGTATAATTATAGGATGAGCTAGTAATGAAAAACATACAAGAGCTAAGAAAGAGGATAAGTGAAAGAGTAGATGTGACATTGATGCTATTCAGAAAGTGTGTCTTTGTTGTGTGTGGCAGATCAGTGTGAAGCTTAATGTTGCAGTGAATAGAAGGAAAACTCTATCATTCATGCAAGTTGATCAAGTAACTATGGTGGAATCCTTTGTTGCATTGAGAGATTGTAGTCCCTCTGTAACAAGAATTATTTGTCTTCTTTGTATCTCTGTGGTAGTGAGCCCTTTGGTTTGTATCCCTATTGGACAATGAGTCCTTGTTCTAGATAGTGAGTCCTAATTTCAAGCAGTGAGCCTTTTTGTAATCAGTTTTGATATTCTCTATAGTGTGATTTAATCCTCATTATGATTTTTCCCTCATTGGGCTTTCCATGTAACTCTGGTGTTATTGTGTTTATGTGTTGGATTTTATTTTTTGCAATGGAATTTGATGATTAATCATTTAAGAAGTTTTAAGTATTAGTTCTAGTGATGGAATTAAAGGTTAAAATATATGACAACTAATTCACCCCCCTCTCAGTTGTCATATTTAAAAAAATTTCATCATATCTTGGTTCCTTGGTGGAGATCTTAACTACTTGAGGAAGGTTCAGGATAGCTAGTAAGATGGTCTTTGATTATCCGAGGTTTGATGGAACTAATTATGGTATCTAGTTTGTATTGATGGAAGAATGTCTAGAGTATTGTGAATATGATGTGGAGAAAGTTTACAAGAATCCTTACACTCCTACTAATGGTCTGAGTACACCTAAAGAGATCAGAGCACATGAAGTGAAAAATAAGGAAAATTTCATCTTGAAGAATAGTCTAGTACATTCTGAGTTGATTAAGGTTCAAATTGAAGATGGATAAGGAAGTATAGGATAGTTTAGAAAGATCACATGATGGTGATGAAAGAGTTAAAGAGGAAAAATTGTAGAATTTGGAAACACAGTTTCATCTTATACATATGTCCAAAGATGAAAATGTTAAAGCTTATGTGTAGAGATTGGATGAGGTAGTCGTTGGAACACAATCACTTGGTGCTACTATAGATGAAACCAAGATTGTAAAGAAGATTATCAAAACTCTTCCTAATGCTTATAGTGAGAAGGTGAGTGTTATAGAGAAAACTAAAGATAACTTGTACCAAGGATCTACTGCTAGCATTTTTGGCATCTTATGAGATAAAGAAGTTGAGTCTAAGAAATGGAGGCAAATCAAAGACTACCTTTAAAGCTACAAAATCTAAAGATCTAGATGAAGAGAACTTTGAAGAAATAGAAGCAAACTTTGTAAGAAGAATGAGAAAAGGTTCCAATAAGTATGAAGGTAAGCTTCCCTTTAAATGCTTTTTTTTTGGAGAAATAGTTCATTATGTGCTGCAAATTGTCCAGAAAGAGCTAAAAGAAATAAACAAAGATATGAGAAAGAAAAGAAAGGAAAGAAGATTAGCAAAGCTTACTTATGTGAATGAGAATGCTAGTATTTCTGATGAAGATTCAAAATATGAAGATCTAGATGAAGATGAATTCTTTTTCTTGGAAATTAAGGATGAACCTATAGACACATGAAATGAACATCGTGCACCCAATTCACATTCATTCGCTCATTGAATAAATCAAACACAAAAAATCCATTCACCGGGTAAATCAGGTCTTTAATTCAATCTCTAAGGATTATCCACTTAAATTGAATAAATTAACTTTATTTAATTTAATCCTAGCATTCCCTCTTTGATTAAATAAATCAAGACTTTATTTAATTAAATCTCCAAGTCATATTCCATCCTTTTCTGATTTAAATAAATCAAATATTTAAGTCAAAAAGGTCAAACATCCTAATCATCATTAAGTTAATCTAAACCCGATTAATCTAATCTAATGCATGTCAAATCCTCTAGATAATCCCACTTGCACAAATAAATCAATTTATTGATTTATTAAATCAACATTTTCCATTAACATGGCATCTTTGAGGGATATTCCCTCAAGTTTGAATTCAAAATCAAGTGGACATGTACATCCAACAAAGCAATTAATGTCTCTTACATGTCTCTTGCAAAGGTCAAACTAAGCATTAACTCTCAAATTCAAATTTGAAATCTCCCTCTCTTGGGCACATTTCCCAAATCTTGCACATGCATCAACCACTCACAAGATGACAAGTGGCCTCTTTTCATTGGTCTATTTTTAGTCCCACATTCATCCATTTGGCCAATCTCTCATCAAGAAAATCTATAAAATAGAGGCTTCATCCTTAAGCGAATCCTCCACAATCTTAGCATTTCATCTCCACAACACAAAAAAAAAATCTACAACTCGTATACAAAGTCACTCTCTTCATTTGAGAACTGATTTTGTCCATCTCATTTTATCTTCAAAGCATTGCATCATTTGAGCTTGTCAAGGGTTGGGAAAGGACTACTTTTCACATCACAGTAGCACCAATCGAATATGGGATAGATATGCTTCATGTTTTTCTTTAGATGTTTTAGTTATCTTGTTATTTATTGCATTTTAAAAATCATGTTACATTATCTCATATGGATGTTGAAGGTTTTTTTTGCTTAAATATACTAACCATGATTGTGTATGTTAGTTTTTTAACCATTTGCAGATTCACTGTCTATAGAACCTGTTGATGATGTTTTATGTACAACAACAACTTAGACAGAATATGAAATCCTATCTCTCTTGAAAGGTAAATCTCTATCAACAAGCCTCAAGAGATAACCCCAAGGTCTCCAATCTCAGGTCTTGACAATGCATAAAAAACAAATGATAAATGTGAAAATTATGGTAATCACAAATGGACCTTACTACAAGAAAATACTAAATCTTGAACTTATCAGATCTAGCAATGTAATGATACTTCAATCCTAAGTCTAACCCAAATAATAAAGAAAAAAAAAATATTAGGGTTTCAAAGAAATTCCTAAATTTAACTACTCCCAAGATTAACAATGCAAATGATGAAATACTTGAAATGGACCAATCCCTCATAAACTAATTCTTGCTTACCCTAGATGAACCTGCAATCTCATAGAAATAGTGCAATCTTCTAAGGTATTAAGATTTTTAGATCATGATCATTCATCCAAGACAACCCAATTGTGATTGAAATGAATAAATCTCCACAATTGAACTAAGCACAATGAATGTAAAAGTCTAGGCTAACTTTGCAAAGCAACTAACAATCAACTAGCTGCAAAAAGTATGGACCAGGGATTGCTACAAACACTTCAAGCATCAAATCATAAACACCATTGAATTAGATCTAAATCTAAATCTAACATATATCTAATAACCTTGAGAAATTTGAAAGATCATAGAATCATAAGAACCATGCAATATAAGTCAACACAAAAGAGATCACCAGAAAATCAGAATGTCTTCAACTGTATTGAATCACCGAATTTCACCAACAATTCCAATGTTCTGTTATAGCACTTGCTCAGAATGAACTAACTTCTAAATCTGCTCTACTACCTAATTTTCTCTAAGAACTATTTATCTTTTTTATTCTATGTTCTCTATTCTATCCCTTACAAATGAGACAAAATGCCCAATTTATAAAAAACCCCAGAGCATGTCGGCCCAATTTAGATTTTACAATAATAAAATAGCCCAGATAGGTCAGCCAAGAGAAATTTGAAATAAGTTAAGATATGCATTAAATGCATGGGACTCATCCAGGTCGACCACAGGAAAATTAAATTAATCTCCTCCAAAACTTCCATGATGACCTCATTAAATCCAGCCTGCACTTAGCAAAAACACCATCAATAATATCCACTACAACACGAGGATCAAAATTATTCTATCACCAATAATATATTCAAAATTCAAATAAATACAAGCAAAGATCAAAATCTCATGAAATGTCGTTAATGCACAATTTCTACACAGTTCAGGATTTTCACCCCTCCGTAGAATCCATGCCAGAAGGGATTTTTAGGAAAATACGGACTAGGCGGATTCTAGCGAAAAAAAACAATAGTCAATAAATTCTAGAAAATGCGAAGACAATGGGAAATTTGGGAAAATCTGGAGGGAGCAAAAATCCACGAAGCAGGCAAAACTCTGGAGTTTTGGGGAAACGCAGAGGACAAGGAAAACTGGGGAAATCTGCCAACACAAGAAAATCCTGAAACTAAAGGAAAACTTGAACTTCAACATTCTCCAACAATTTCACTCAAACTGATCGAAGATCACAAATTTGAGGACCTAGGCTCAAAAGAAAGATCATTCATTGATGGATCTAGACTCAAAATTCACTCAAGGGAAATTCAATCGGTATTGGTGATGGCTCCAAAGTTGAAACCCTACAATCAACCAAAACAAAAACAATCATACACACAGGGTTGAGCTCGAAAATGAAATAGTAAGAATGCAAGGCACCATTAGACTCATCGATCAACAGGAAAAAATAGTGACTAGGCCATTAACATTCATAAAAATGATAGACCAAACCCAAAATCTAGGAATTCGACAAGGAGATGGAATTCCAGAAAAAATCCGGTCTAGGCAGAATTCTGTGAAGACAAGAAATTCTTGAACAACAATGTAAATCAGACTGATCAGGACTTCAAGTGGGATCTGGGAAAATCCGAATGAGGCAGAAAATCCCGAAAGTAGTGAAAAACCCAGAATAAGCTCAAAACATCACATTTTCAATATGCAACTTAGGGGGATCACTTAGGCAAGCAAGATAAACACTTAATCTCATGCCAAGGCAAGGTAATCCACAAAATCAAAGGGAAAAAACACCAAAAATCAAAGCAAAAGAGGGTCCCTTCTTTCAGTGGGGCATGTGTGCAAAAATTGGATAACAAATGGCGACTCTGATGGGAAATGCTCTAGAGCATTTGATGATGAACAGAATCAAGAACTGAGAATCTCTGGTTTTAATCTCACTATCAGACAAACAAATCAAAATGTAGGATCAAAGAAAATCATAACCAAAGGCAGACTGAACCTTTCATAAACTAAAAATCCGAGTGTGTTCACATGAGTTCATTTCCTTCCTTAAGGCACTATAGAAACTAAGATTAGTAAGAGCAGGCTACATAAAGATTCTAACTTCAAAAGCAACCTAGATAGAGCCTCGCTGCCAGTCAGGCATCTATAGCCCCAACGAGGTTATCATTGTGGCCCTCTCAAGCATAGCTCTACTACCAGCTAGGCATCCATAGCCCTGGTAGAGATACTTGAATACCCCTGATAAGTTGAATTCACTCTTTTGATTTTCAATATTTTCACTTTTCTTCTTTTGGTATTTCTTTTCTTTTCACTTTTCATTTCATCTTGTGAACAATGAAGTTCACACTCAGGGTTGAGAACCACAGTGGCACTAAAGCAGAAATAATATTTTTCACCTAACAAGACCTCACAAGGATCCTACAACAACCTCAAGATTTTTTAAGATGTATAAGAGATATAAGATTTTAGAATACTTCAAATTCAAATCAAACCAGTGACTCATCCTCCTTAAATCAAACATTTAGACTACTTGACGATAACAAAGACCTCAACCATCCATTCAAGACACATGACTAAATTTAATCAATGAAATACTTAGAACATTCCTAGATAAAAGCATATTTGTGCAGGAATGACACTTGTCCAACCAGAAAGCAAAAAACCCAAGCCAGAGAAGTAAAGCAACAACCAAACCGAAACCCAAAGAAAACCTAAACTAACCAAAACAAACTAATTCTAAAGCAATCTATCCTAACTATGTAAAAAGAGACTCATAACCACTCATCATCAGACAGGGTGAACTGCGACCCACCCCCATATGGTTCATCAATGCATGGACAAGCAACAAGGTAATGGTAATAGTCCTCAAAAATGCAAATTTATCTTTATACTTAGCAAAGTAAACCTCAAAAATATAGTATTCAAACTCAACCTCATAATCAGGAATAATCAATAACTAAGGTGACTCATTAGGACCATGAGTAATCCATATGCAAGTTGTCTTTCCCAAATTCCCATAGTCAAATTGATAAGATTCAGAATTCATAGCAAGGAGAGAAGCAACCTGATTTTGTACTGTTGTGGACTAAATGTTGTGTTCATCATCCTACACTTCTGAAGAGCTAATATCTATGTCATCAGGAGTTCTCAACCGATGATGCAATATCCCTCTTGCATTCAAAACATGCAAAATAGAATTGGAGTCTTCAATGAATAATTCAAGGTGAAAATGAGATTGGAAAGATTCAGAAGTATAAACATGGAACTTTTCACCTGTGTGCACTTCTTCATGAGGGATCAATGTTGAAAATTTAAAAGCATCATCATGTATAGTAACTTCCCCATCATGATGTTTGTCAAGAGGCTTCACAAACTAATCTTCAAGCACATATTTACCTAAAGTAGGATGATCAAGCTCATTAGTGATGGTTGCAACATTGGCATTCTCAACACCATTTGGATTTTCTTGCACATCCATATGAATCACATCAACTATCTTTTCATTAATACATGGAATCTATGAATTTTCTTTACTGAATTTATCAAAAGAAAGAAGAAAAATAGAATGTGATGAGTGAAGGGACTCCCTAAATTCTTCTCCTATTAGCATTTGTTCTAGTTCTGGATTGTGGCTGCTCAGAATATCAACTCCTTCATTAAGTTCTTCGCATCTTATAGGACATTCATTAGTGGGTTGTTGAAGTTCCTGTATTGAAAAGTTAATCTCCTCCAGATCTGCTTCAGCTTTTACTACCTTGACTTCCTCAGATACAATGCCAATTGACTCTTCCACTAGACATCCACTAGTAGCTTGTTGAAATTCCTTTATTGGAAGCTCACTTTTTGTAGTTTGATGCACATGATCTAACAACCATACTTGATCTTCCACTTATGTTGTTAATTCTACCAATACTTTAGCACTATTGGATTTATGAATAGGCATATCATGTAACATGAGGATTTCCTCAGTCTCCCATCCTTGAGGGTTAACTGTCAGTGCATAATTTCCCAAGCTTGTTTTAGATAGAAATACCTCCTTAAAAGTATTTGTATCAACATGGCCTGAAGCACCCTTTTGTTCAAAAAGCATATCTCTTTCGAGAGACTTTAGTATTGCATCCCTAATGGTAGGATCCCTTAACAACTCATGAGTAGAGAGACTTACCTTGAATTTCTTGAGTTCTTCGACCACATACTCTCCTATTTTCTTTGCAGTCATGGTACAACAGTGGTCTTCAGAGCCAACCACAAATTTATCCCTATCATTTTCAACACTTTTTCTTTTATCAACATCAAATTGTCCTTGACTTCTAAAATACTAAATAGGCACATGATGGAATGCTTGAACCTCTTCATTTGTATACTCTTTTCCATATAATGGGCCATTATCATTCTCCTCATTATCTTCAAAAGGTAGAACCATAGATTCTTCACTGTATACATACTCTGTTTCAACACCATTATCATGTTCTTCTTCTGGTTCATTCTCTTCACTTCTTGGAAATGGGACATGATTCACCACCATGACTGATATGACATAAGGATTAGATGGTACTATCTCCCATCCACTCGAACTATTGCTGGCATGTTGGACTTTTGGGTAGAAAATGGACACAGTAGTCTAGATTTCTTGACAATCTGACTCAGAATGTTGATTAGTATTGTGAAGCCTACACCATCCTGACAAAGTCATTTTTTCCAAATAAACTTCACTAGATTTCTCCTGATTGTTTGGCTGATCCAGAGAGGTTAAGTCTCTTCCATTATTCTAAAGTGGTGGCTTCCCTCCATAATCTTTATCAAGATGTTGTACCCTATCAAAGCCCTGCCCCTGAGCCAGCATCATATCCATGTTTCTTTGATCATAGTTGGACTGAATCCCCTTTTGGGTTGTCTGGGATTGAATATTTTGGTGCCTTAGGTAGGTGACTTTAGCGTTCAACTTCTCAACTAGATTTGTGAGTGCATCCAACCTCTCCTTGTCTGCACTGTTTGATGGAGGGACAATACTAGCTAAATTTTACATATAAACAACATGTGACCCATGATTCAAAGACTGATTAAATATCTTAGAGCTCTGCAAATAACTAGGTATATTAGCTGGCTGATGAAAGAATGCAGATTGGTTCATATTTGGAGGGTAATTTGGCATGGTTGGAACTTGATAGGGATGACCTGGGTGTGAAACCAAGGGTGATTGAGGGACTAAACTCATCATAGATGTTTGATTAGCCAAGGGTCTTGACAAGTGTTTTCTCAAATCCATACTCACTTTAATAGTGACATCATAAGCCTCAAATAGGCTACTAGGAGGGTTTTCTTTCCATTTGATGAAGGTAGATGTCGAACTATCCAAAGCCTCATAATAAACCTCCCTAGAAGAGGCATCATCTACAGCATAAGGGTGTTGCATCTTAGCATAAGCCCTATGAAATCTATTATTGAAAGCCACTATTGGTTCATTTGCCTCCCTCTTGAGCCTAGTAAACTATAGAAGTAACTCATTAGCACTGACTGGGATCTAAATTTTTTGTGAAAATGTAGTCTCCAGCTGAAACCAAGTAGTGATAGACCCAGCAAGAAGATGGTTATACCAACAAAATGCCTCATCCCCAAGGGAATATGGGAAAATTTTGCATGCAACATCCTCGTGATTAATTCCCCTATCATTAAGGGTAGTTTTAAAAATCCTAATATGCTCCTCTGCAGCCCTATTGGGATCATTAATGTGAAACTTGGAGAAGAAAAGCTTTGAACTTTTAGGCATCAGATTGTAGTTGTTAAAAGATAAGGGGGATGGGTTATTCACTAGGAAAGCCATTAATGGAGGCGGAGGTGGTAAAGGATGATTTATGAATGGTTGAGGCTATCAAATGGGGATGGATTCAGAATTGGATGAAGATGGACTTGATGAAGATGGGGATGATGGGGATGATGGAAGTGGTTGGGTGGATGATGATTCTTCCCTTCTACTGGTCCTTCTTGACCTAGTAGGGGCTTGCAATTCTTTAAATTCCTCTTCTCCTGGTGTAGATCTGGTTCTTCTTCTGAATCTTTCAGGAGAGATGGTAGACATAAATCGATCCAGGTTAGATTATTCAGGCCCTCCTTCTAGCGCCAATCTATTGATGATTTTTTCTACACAACAACTCAAATAGAATATGAAATCCTATCTCTCTTGAAAGGTAAATCTCTATCAGCAAGCCTCAAGAGATAACCCCAAGGTCTCTAATGTCAAGTCTTGACAATGCATAAACAACTCAGTGATAAATGTGAAAATTTTGGTAATCACAAAGGGACCTTACTACAAGAAAATACTAAATCTTGAACTTATTAGATCTAGCAATGTAATGATACTTCAATCCTAAGTCTAACCCGGATAATAAACAAATAACAAAAGATTAGGGTTTAAGAGAAATTCCTAAATTTAACTACTCCCAAGATTAACAATGCAAATGATGAAATACTTGAAATGGACCAATCCCTCATAAACTAATTCCTGCTTAACCTAGATGAGCCTGCAATCTCACAGAAACAGTGCAATCTTCTAAGGTATTAAATATTTTCAAATCATGAAAATTCATCCAATACAACCCAATTGTAATTGAAATGAATAAATCTCCACAATTGAACTAAGCACAATGAATATAAAAGTCCAGGCTAACTTTGCAAAGCAACTAACAATCAGATAGCTGCAAAAAGTATGGACCAAGGATTGTTGCAAACACTTCAAGCATCAAATCATAAACACCATTGAATTAGATCTAAATCTAAATCTAACATATATCTAATTACCTTGAGCAATTTGAAAGATAGAATCATAAGAACCATGCAAGATAAGTCAACACAAAAGAGATCACCAGAAAATCACAATGTCTTCAATTGTATTGAATCACTGAATTTCAGCAACAATTCCAATGTTTTGTTATAGCACTTGCTCAGAATGAACTAACTTCTAACTCTGCTCTACTACAAGTGTGTATTACCTTGTTGGTTTAGTAGAATGGTTGGGGTTTTCGCAGTGAATTGTTGGTGGTGAATTTTCTTTGGATGAATTGCTGACGATGAATTTGTTGAATGTCAATGTCTAGATTTCATAACTTTGACAGCTCCAATTTCAGTCCAAATGAAGAGGCTGGGTGATTCCACAATAATGGTTTACAATTTTTGGCCAAACTGGACACTGAAATAATTATTTTTAGCTAAATCTTCACTTTCAGGAACCTATAGTGGCTAAACCGTGAGGAATTTGAAGATGATGCAAACTAGAGTTTTGTGACATTTTTTCTATAGATTATAAATATATTTTTTTTGAAAAAAATTGGAATCAAATTGCACTTCTTTTTCCATCTCCCTCGAAAACTAGTGTTTTTCGGAAAACAACATTTTTAAAAAGTGACACTCATCGTATAACGCAAAACTTTTTTCCATGAAGGATAAATTCTAATTCTTTAAAATTTATATTTTTAACTCCGATATCTAGTGATTCCATTTGGTTAGATATTTTTTTATTGAATATTTTTTCTTTAATCAAGTTTCGAAGTCAAACCAATTACAATTCAGACATAGCACAACCGTATAACACATAAATTTTTCTGTATCTATCAAAATTCTTTTTTTTTTATAGATCAAGGACTTCAATATCTAGTGCACTCATATTTTTCAATTTTTGTTTTTGACAATCTTCTATTTTTTCACATGTGTAGAACAGAGAGTTTGATTTTTTGTGAAAAACCTACATTCACAAGAAATAAAAAATATATATAATAATAAAATTAAATTTATTTAAAATTCTACTTTTTGGGAAGTTTATAATAAGGACGACATACTTAAAAAAAAATTAAATGAATTCATTTGATTCCCCAAAAGGTAAATCAAAAGTTGTTTTTTATCACCGTTTTGATAGGTGTAAAGGAGACTCTGTTATAGGTATGGTTTAAAACTAGCGAGCTTCTATCCAAGGGGGTTTGATCTAAGGTAGTTTAATCAAACCCTATTCAATTGGAATGTTTTAAATGAAACTTTTAAAGGCTTAGAACATTATATTTTCTAAAAATATGTGATTTCAACAAAAATTAGAATCTCTCAAAAATTGTAAACCAACTTTGTGGGATCACCCACCTAATTTTCTCTAAGAACTATCTATATTTTTTATTCTATGTTCTCTATTCTATCCCTTACAAATGAGGAAAAATACCCAATTCATAGAAAACCCCAAAGCATGTCAGCCCAATTTAGATTTTACAATAATAAAATAGCCTAGACAAGTCGACCAAGAGAAATTTGAAATAAGATAAGATATGCATTAAATGCATGGGACTCATCCAGGTCAGCCACAAGCGAATTAAATTAATCTCCTCTAGAACTTCCATGACAACCTTGTTAAATCCAGCTTGCACTCAACAAAAACCACCATCAATAATATCCACTATAACATGAGGATCAAGATTAAGTTACTCTATCACCAATAATATATTCAAAATTCAAATAAATCCAAGCAAAGATCGAAATCCCTCAAAATATCGTTAATGCACAATTTCTACACAGTTTAGGATTTTCACCCCTCTGTGGAATCCATGCCAAAAGGGACTTTTAGGAAAATCCAAACCAGACGGATTCTGGTGAAAACAAACAATAGACAATGGGAAATTCAGGAAAATCCAGAGGGAGTGGATATCCATGAAGCAGGCAAAACTCTAAATTTTTGGGAAAACGTAGAGGATGAGGAAAACCAAGGAAATCTTCTAGCACAAGAAAATCCCAAAACTGAAGGAAAACCTAAACTTCGACGTTCTCCAAATATGTCACTCAAATTGATCGAAGATCACAAATTTGAGGACCTAGGATCAAAAGAAAAATAATTCATTGATGGATCTAGACTCAGAATTCACTCAAGGGCAATTCGATCAGTATTGGTGATGGCTCCAAAGTTGAAACCCTACAATCAACCAAAATGAAAACAATCATACACATAAGGTCGAGCTCGAAAATACAATAGTAAGAATGCAAGGCACCTTAGACTCATCGATCAATAGGAGAAAATAGCGACTGGGCCATTAACATTCATGAAAATGATAGACCAAACCCAAAATTCGGGAATTCGACAAGGAGATGGAATTCCTGAAAAAATCCAATCTAGGTAGAATTTCATGAAGACAAGAAATTCCCAAATAGTAGTGTAAAGCAAACCGAGCCATACTTCAAGTGGGATCCGGGAAAATCCAGATGGGGCAAAAAATCTCGAAAGTAGTGAAAAACCTAGAATGAGTTCAAAACATCAGATTTTTAATATGCAACTTAGGGGGATCACTTAGGCAAGCAAGATAAATACTTAAGCTCATGCCAAGGCAAGTTAATCCACAAAATCAAAGGGCCAAAACACCAAAAATCAAAGCGAAAGAGAGTCCCTTCTTTCAATGTGGCACGTGTGCAAAAACTGCACAACATAACCTACTACTAATTCAAAAAAACAAAGAAATCCTCCTAAAGAAGGAGAAGGAGAAAATTAAGGTATGGTTATCTCTACCCTTCATGCTAAACAAGTATAGAATTTTTGGGGAGTTGACAATGGTTGTTCACATTACATGATTGGTGATAAAAGTAATTTTTTAAAACTTGAGAAATATGATGGAGGCTTGGTTATGCTTAGAGATGATACTGGTGCTAAAATTTGTGGGATAGGTTCAGTAAGTTTTGATGGCAAGCATTCCATACTGACGATGTTTACTATTTTAAGGATTTAAAGGCATAATATGTTGAGCATTGGTCAGATGTGTAAAAAATGATATGATCTTGTGTTTAAGGATGAGAAATTTGAGATCCAAAAAGGATTTGGAACACTAATTGCTACAAGAAAGAAATCTAAAGGGAATATCTATCAACTTAAGGTTGTTGATGGACAATGCTTTATGACTTAGATAAATGACAGTTGGTTATGGCATAGGAGAATGTGTCACATGAATTTTGATAACTTGGCAAGGATTAGTGTTGTTCAAGCCATGAGAAATTTACCAAGAATTACAAAGCATATTAATGCTATTTGCAAGAATTGTCAGTTTGGGAAGCAAGCAAGAAATCATTATAGAACAAAGGAACAATCTACTAGGTTGGACTACTCGATTTAGTTCAAAAAAATATATTGGCCCTATGAGAGTGAGAAGTTTAATTGGTTAAAGGTACTTAATTCTTTTGATTGATGATTATTCTAGATATACATGGCTTACATTTCTTAGAGAGAAATCAGATGCATTAGATAGATTCAAGGCATTCAAAGAAATGGTTGAAAATGAAGTAAATTTGAAGACAAAATGTACAATATTTGACAGAGGTGGATAATTCACCTCCCATGAGTTCAATATGTTTTGTGAAGTGCATGGAATAAAGAGACAATTATCTACTCTAAGAATTCCTTAGCAGAAAGGAGTTGTTGAAAGGAAAAATAGAACAGTTCAAGAGCCTGCTAGATCAATGATCACAGAAGCCAATTTATTTAAAATTTACTAGAAAGAATCTAATATCATACTATTGTTTATGTGTTCAATCAAGTTCAAGCGAGAGAAAATAGTACAAAGACTCCCTATGATCTATGGCATAGAAGAATTCCTACAGTTAAATATTTCAAGGTATTGGGAAGAAAATGCTATATTAGAAGAGATGAGGAAACTTTGGGTAAGTTTGGTGCAAGAAGTGATGAAGACATATTTCTTGGATACTCTACTAAAATAAAGGCATATAGATGTTTCAATAAAAGACTTGGAAAGATTGTAGAGAGCTCAAATGTGAAGGTTGATGGGCCAATACATAATTCTATTGATATTGATGGATATGTGTCTAATGAACATGATTGTGCAAGAATGAAATTATGAATGAACAAGATAAAGATGAGTAGAAGAAGTGGGATGAATAGGCCAAAAGAGAAGAACATGCTTTAGTGATATCCCCTAGAACACCAAAATATGTACAGAGGAATCATTCAGAAAATTAGATTATTGGAGACAAGACAAAAGACATGTTAACCAAAAGAAAAGTTGTTGCTAAAGTAAATTTTTGTTTATTCTCTTAGATTGACCCGAAGATAGTAAGTGAAGCATGTAAAGATGAAAATTGGAAGGAAGCAATGAAAGAAAAAAATTGTAGATTGAGAAGAAGTGGACTTGGGAATTGGTCCCAAGACTGGCAGATAAAAGTATCATTGGATGAAAATGGGTATTTAGAAATAAGTTGAATGAGAATTCATAAGTTGTCAAAAACAAAGCTAGGCTTGTCTATAGAGGCTAATCACAAGTGGAAGGTATATATTTGTATGAAACAATTCTATCAAATGGATGTCAAGTCAGCATTTCCGAATGGTGAGCTGGAAGAAGAAGTTTACATGGAACAACCGGAAGGATTTCAGTTAACAACTCAATCAGATATGGTGTGCAGATTGAAGAAAGATTTATATGGATTGAAGCAAGCTCCTAGAGCTTGGTATTCAAGGTTATACAAGTATTTGATTTAGCAAGCATTTAACAAAGGTACCACAGACAGTAATTTGTACTTTAAGATTGAAAATGAAAAAATATTGATTGTAGTTGTATATGTTGATGAAATTGTATTTAGAGGAAATGAAAAGATGTGCAAGATGTTTATGGAAGAGATGTAGAAAGAATTTTAAATGTCTATGTTTGGGGAGATGGATTTCTTTCTTCCACTATAGATCAATCAAATGGAGAAAGTAATTTTTATTTCACAATATAAGTAGGTGAGAGAGATGATGAAGAAGTTTAGGATGGATGGTTCCAAACTGATATGTACTCCGATGGTGATTGGTTGCAAATTGGGTAAAGATGTTGATTCACCTAAGGCTGATCAGAACAAATATAGAGCTATGATTGGTGGATTATTTTATTTGACTACTACTAGATCAAATATTATGCATGTGGTTTGTCTTGTATCTAGATTTCAAGAAGATTCAAAGGAAACACATGTTGCTACAGTTAAAAGAATATTTAGATATTTAAATGGAACTCCAGATTATGGATTGTGGTATCCTAAATATACTAACTCTACACTTAGCACCTAACAAATGTAGATTGGGCTAGATATGTAGATGACAAAAAAGTAGAAGTGGTGGTGCGTTCTTTCTTGGATGCAGATTGGTGGTGTGGTTGAGTACGAAGCAAGATTTAGTCTCTTTGTATACTGTTGAAGCTAATTATATTGGTATTGCATCTTATTGTACACAAGTTATATGGATGAAATGGAAATTGAAAGATACTGCAATGCTATATGATGATCCTATTTCTATCTTTTGTGATAATACAATTGCAATTAACATTTCAAAGAATCCTATGATGCACTCTAGGATGAAGCATATATCTATCGGATATCATTTCTTGAGAGAGGTCATGGACAATGAATTCAAGCTTAAGTATTTTCCAACAAAGGATCAGATTGTTGATATATTTACAAAGGCTCTTCCTAAAGATACTTTTGAGTGTCTCCATGAGAAGTTAGGAGTTATTTCCTCTCCTTTCATAAAAAAAGATGTATTTGGAGATGCATCAGTTTAGTGGATTCATGGTTCTATCTTTTTCAACTTATGTTTTGGTCGATACCTCTTAGGGGAGTAGGTAGTTTTAGGTGTTATGATTATGATTTTTTTTTTTTTATGTCAAAGGAAGATTCAATGAACATATCTTTTGCATTTTCCATTTATGTCAAAGGGGGAGAGAAATCATGTGAAAAGGAGAGAAAGCAAGTAATGAGGAAGATGATCTTCTAAGGGGGAGAAACAAAAAGAAAAATCTTAAGTATATTTAGAACTGGTATGGTTTCTTTGATGGTTTTTCACATCATGTGTTGCCATTAATGAAAAAGGAGGAGATTTTTACAATAATGAAGAAAGGAATGAAGGTGTTTTCATTGATGTCAACTATTCAATTGGTTATCTACTAGTTGTTATTGGTTGTATATGTCAAGGATATTGATAAAATTGTATTAATGAATTTTTACAGGTATTCAATTGTTACTCTGGGTAATGATCTCATATTTTCCCCTATGTTCGTGTAGTTCAGATATGTTGGTCATGGTTGTTGAAGGTTGATATATCCATATTTTTGGTTGTTAGTTCATTGTGAAGTTTGAGTTGTGTTCACCAATTGCGAACTATGTTTTTTGTGATTTGGTTGAGGTCCAGGAGAAATTTTGTTGGTTTGGATTTCTCTTTGATGAATTCTTTTGACTTGCAGTTCTAGGGTTAAGATGTTTTGATTGCATGGAAGATACTTTTGATTTTTAGAAGTATTGAGATTAATTGTTTTACATGTGTTTTAAACTGGTTTGGCCAGCCTTGTGTTAAGCAGTATCTTCGAAGTTGATGAAGCATGTTGGATCTATTTTGGGTCTCGATGAAGCGTGTGTTTGGATCACCCTCATTCTAATTCCACCCTAGGATGTTTTGGCACCAACCTAATTTGAATTTGAAGTTAGATGGCCGACTTTAGATCTTTTTCAAAGTTCGAGATAGTATAAATACAGGGTGAGCTAGTAATGAAAAACATACAAGAGCAAAGAAGGAAGATAAGTGAAAGTGTAGATGCGACATTGATGCTATTCAAAAAGTGTGTGAGAGTTGTGTGTGGTAGATCAGTGCGAACCTTAATGCTGAATTTTTGGATGAAGTGAGCAGAAGGTGAACTATATCATTCATGCAAGCTGATCAAGTAACTGTACAGTGGAATCCTTTGTTGCATTGGGATTTTAGTCTCTCTATAAGAAGTCTTATTTGTATTCTTTGTATCTCTATGGTAGTGAGCACTCTAGGTTGTAGCCCTATTGGATAGTGATCCTTATTCCGGATAGTGAGTCCTTAATTCAAGCAGTGAGCCTTATCTCAGGCAATGAGCCTTGTTTCAAGTAGCGAGCCTTTTTGTAATCAGTTTTGATATTCTCTATAGTGTGAGTTAATACTCACTGTTGTTTTTCCCTCGTTGGGTTTTCCACATAAATCTGGTGTTATTGTGTTAATGTGTTGGATTTGAGTTTTTGCATTGGCATTTGATGATTAATCATTTAAGAAATTTTAATTATTAGTTTCGGTGATTGAATTAAAGGTTAAAATATGTGACAACTAATTATCCCCCCCTCTCAATTGTCCTATTCAACACAATTATATATTAATTTGTTTAAATTTTATTTTACTTGCTATATTCCTCTATCTAATTTAGCAATGTGATGAATTTGGGACCATTTTGATTTACTAGGACTCCTGATTATCCTATAGGACAATCATATGTAGAACATCTTATAGAAAAAAGAGCAAGAATTGAGGTAATCAAGAATTCCATTTCAAATATATTATAGTTTAATATAGTGATTTTTTATGTTAATTTGACAATTGTAAATTATAGTATAATTTTATATTTAGTAGTCTATCACATCTCAAATTTTGCATACATTTAATAATATTAAATTATTTAAATATTTGGAAAATGAAATTTTAGTTTTTGACTTGTCATAAAATTAAGAATTCAACGTCATTTGAAAAATTTTATCCACATAAACTTTATGATTGAATATGACGGATGGATGTTATTATGTAGTAATGAAACCATTTCATTTCGAGCAATTGTTAATAGTTACTAATGAAATTCTGCAAGTACAAGTGTATGAATGCAGGAATGGGATTGAAGAATGAGAACATGGTTGAGGTAGGAGTATTTAGCTTGATGATGATTGGTAAGCTTCTTGGAATATGGATCACACACACCACTAAAAAAATAAATCATGGTATCTACGAAAGAAATTTGCATCGATAGGATATTATCTTTAATACATGAATGTCTTGCATTTTCCTTAAGACAAGGAGAGATATGGCAAAGAAAAAATAGGTAAACTAATGGAAAACAAACTAATTTTTCATTTGTTATGCCCTATATATTTAAATGGTGTCTTTTTGTTTATCATTCAAAAAGAAAGCATGTATATGTATATAAATGTATGTATATAGACATATACATATAAGCATCTATGTCAAGTTAGATATAAAAATCATAAAATTTATGATTAAAATGAAAAGAACATGATGATTTTCCTTACCTCTACCTTATAGAGATCATTTATTTTAAAAATATATAAGAAAAACATGATAATTGTGTATGCTCGAATATATATAAATAAATATATATATATATATGAATATGTATATGTATATATATATGAATATGTATATGTATATATATATATATATATAATGTGTAACATATAATAAAATGAGCATATAAAATATATATAAATGAATCTTTTCATTACCATGATATGAAATCTTGGTCTACTTTGTTTTCAAAAATTAGAGAGAATTAATCTGAATGAGCAGTGGGCCACCCATAACCCCTACAAAAGATATTTTATTACAAAACAATAGGGGGCGGATAATTAAGAAAAAAGCCAACTATAGGATGCAATCGATTCATAATAAAAAAGAGAGGTAAGATTGTGAGATCAAGGGATTTTGGAGTAAAAATTCAGTGAAGGAGTTGAGTAATCAAAAAGGATGAGAAATCCAATTTTGGTTGAGAAGAACTCATCGATTCTATTGTTGTTTCAACCTATAGTTGGTCTCTAGAAAAAAGAGAGGTATGGATAGAATAGAAACATTCCATTTTATGCATAATCAATAGCTTTTCCTTTTTATTGAATCCCTTGAATATCTTTACTTTGAATGAAATCGATTCATTATTAATGTTTAATCTAGTTGACCTTATACTTGCCATCTTTGAAGTGAGATGGGATTGGACCCTCTCGTTCACCCTCTTTTACATTGAGCTATCATTGTTTAGAAATTTCTATACTGCACCTTGTCAATTTTCTAAAGAAGGCATCCACTATGTATTCTTTATGCATTTGAAATTGAGCGGAGTCAGCTCTTAGCCAACTTTTGTTATAATTTGAATCATCTTGTAGCCAATTGTATTATCATTTGTATTCGGCTTATAGTTGGTTGTGTTATTATTGAATTGGCCTTAGTTGACTATTGATACCCTTTGAATCGGCCTTATCTGACTATTGATATCCTTTGGATCGGCTTACAGTCGGATATTGTCACCATATCAATTAGCTTATATCCAAATGTATTTTTCATTGGATTTGGATTATAGCCGAATGGTGTTACCATTTGGGTTAGCTTCACCCTCTATAATAACCTAAGCTTCTATGTTTTATCCTTTGTATGACAAGTCTCCCACATATGATATTTTTAACCATTGCATGTATGTTGCTCATATCTTTCATTTCTTAGCTATTTTTATTCCATGGGCTCTTAGTAACACTCAGCTTCATAGCTACTGAGGCCCATCCTGAAACACCAATTTGGTGATGGTAAGCTCGTCGCAGGTTCTTTGGAGCCCAATGAAGGGGCGACTAGAACCTATATCATTCCCACTATGTAGCTTCATCAATTAATATGATTTATTTTGTTTCACAAAATAAAAAGATGTTAAATTTCTTTTTGGCATCAAGTTGAACCACCATTGTATATACTATTTCCTCTTCAAACTATCATCGGCAAATGATGTTCCAATGCACATTAACACCAAGTATTGGTTGAGGGGTTATCCCATTTACTATAACTTGTCCATAATTTTTTGAGAATGTGAAGGCCTAAAGCATGTTGTTTGTACCTATTTTGTATACAATGGTATAAGTTGTTAGTGGTCCATTTACAAAACAACTACCCACATTAACAGATAACTATTGTAAATCCCCATATTAAACATGTATCTTGTATTACTAACACCAATATCTATTTAGCCTAATCTATGGCCTAAAACGAAAGATTATGTATATTCATTATAATTTGGACTAATTGAAAGAATCGAGAGGATTATTTCTTTAATTGACTGAATTCAAAACAAAAGACAGAATTTGGAAACATCAAAATGACATAATCATATAAAGGGAAGAATGTATACATGAATGTTCTTTTAATTTTCAGTGAAACTTGTGAAAATACTAGAGTTTTCCTGTAAACTAAAGTAAAACCAATGCATTTATATTAAATCTTCTCAGTCTAAATCCAAAAATTATTATTGGAAAGTTAAGTTTAATGTTACCTTTACTACACATTATATGAAATTGGAAGAACAACTTTCTGCGTGAATTGTAGTTCTTTTACATGTTAATAAAATAATATATACACATACTTTAAATACTATAAATCAAAGGACATATATGTGTATATATAAAAACCAATTATGTATATACACATACATGCTATATACCTTCTTTTAAAAGTTTATTTTCCTTATTTAAATAATGTAAGTTCCATTCCATGAAGGAAGGAGTAAGGAAATATTGTAATTTGTATGTTGATGCACGTGTTGTGAAATTTAATAAATGAAAATAGATCACGATATAATGATAGAATGTTTGTTGTAAATATAAAAGGTAGTAAAATTGATTCAGTTTACTTTGCAAGAATTTGTTGATTACATGAAATGCTTATGTGAAACATGTAAAAATTGTTCTTTTAGAATTTTTGATTTAATATCATAGAAGGTTGGCTAAGTTAACCTATTATAAAATAAAATTGTATGTTTGTAAACTAATTATTTAGAAGGGGGGGGTGTTTCCTTATGTATGTAGAAGGTTACCTTCTGGGACAGGTGCTGACAATGGGTTAACAAAGAGTATAGGTTTTTCTTTTTCCAAAATCTATCATTTTGTAGTTGCATACAACATATGCTTGGACAAGTTTTTGTAGACCATGATATTGAATGGACTGATCTTTATGATTTAACTCTCTGCCATTTCCTAGCATTGATCTTACATGTTGTAAATTTAGATAGAAATGCTTGTAGTTATGTTAGACACGCAATAGATTCCACCTTGCATATCGTTATCTCTTGCTAAGTATTTTGTGTAGGGTTGGGTATTCTTTGAGTTAAGAAGAATTTCAAGGAAGCATAGCTTTGTGGTTGGGTGGAAAAGTTCTTAAACCATGTTCTCATCCACCAGATTGGGTGAACATTGGAAGTGGAATCACCTAGAATTCCATCTTTGATTATTGTACTTTATACTACTTGATGTATAATTTGAGTTAACTAAGTGGCAATGTTAGCCTAATCAAACTATGTAACTTAAAATTTTGACATTTGGAGATGAATATAATTCATTATTTTGACTTTTGCTATGATAGAAAATAGATATTCAATATGTGTCTTGAATTTAATATTGATAATGTCATAAATGATTTATTTGGTGTTATTTTGCAATGACACATTACATTTGGTATTAGAGCTTAGGGTTCAACTCTAGGCCTATGAGTCCACAGTGGTCATGATTAGGGTTAGTTGACCCTTATTATATTTTGATTTATCATGTGAATAATGAACTTGAATTAAATGTAGGTATGGGAAGGTCAAAGTCTGGAAAAAAGAAGGGAAAGACAATTAGGACTTCCAAAAAGAAATTTGTTGGCAAAGAGAACAAAAAAAATGAATTCAAACCTAAAATTCCTAATGACGAGACCTTTGCACATGCCCTTGACTAAATTTAGAGAGGGGAAAAAAGATTGAAGAGTCTAAACACACTATCAAAACTAAGAAACCTTCTACAATACAAGAATGGCCTTTAGGGTGCAGACCCAATGCACCTATTCTAAAAAAAGAAGAGTTCCTATGTTCACATCCTTCCTCTTCCAAGAAGGTGATTGTAGACTTGGATGAGGACCCAAAAGAGTTTCCTCTTTCTGAAAGTGAAGAAACCACATAATAAGGGGGAAATTTTTTGTAAATATGGATTTATGTAATCCATCATTATAATAAATAAATGAAGTATCTCTTTGTGTTCAAATTTGTGAAATTGAGTGACTTATCCTTGTTATGAATGAATATGAATATTGAAACATAGATTTTTGGGACCCTGTGGACTACTCTTGCACTTCTAGGGTTTTTCACCTAAAAGGAGATAGATAGGGCCAAAAATGCTAATGATTCACTCAAATTAGGATGTATGAAATGTTATTTAATGTAAATGAATTTAACTAAATTCAATTCACTAATCTAAATGACTGAAAATGAATGCAAAAGTGCATTTACAACTATGTTTGAAAAAACATTGTGATATTCAAACAACTATGTAAATGAAGAAATAATGCAAAACAAAAAGTACAAGGATGAATCTAAGTGAACTTTGATGAATTGTGATGAATCTGGAGTGTTCTAAATGCTAATGGAAATTACTAAATTTTCACAGTGGGACTCATTCGCCTAGGGTGGCGAATCAGTCCTCCTCCTGGTGAAAAAGTATCCGGAGCTGGTTTATGTCTGTCCGGATCCAGAATTTGAAAAAATTCATATTTTTTAATCCTAAGGTGGGACTCATTCACCACAGGTGGAAAATAAGTCCTCTCCCAAATTTATGAAGAATCAGGAGACAACTCTACAACACCAGATTTAGAAAAGTTTGCTTGTCAGGTTGTCAAAGTCAATTCTGTAGAAAATGGACAAATAACTCTCTCCAAGCTTGAATTTTACTCAAGCTGACTTGAAGCACCTAGTTGACTTGGAAATCAATCTTCAACACCTAATAACCTATCAAATTTACATACAAAGA
The DNA here is from genome assembly GCA_007258455.2 of Sequoia sempervirens. Taxonomy (NCBI): domain Eukaryota; kingdom Viridiplantae; phylum Streptophyta; class Pinopsida; order Cupressales; family Cupressaceae; genus Sequoia; species Sequoia sempervirens. The sequence continues at coordinate 8,664,614 of VDFB02047397.1, forward strand.
GCTACAAACAAACATGTAATAGGGGGGAAATGATTAAGGGTTAGTGAATAGGGGTTTTCCTTTGTCAAACCCCAGTTTTGGTAATTAAACCCTTGAAAATATAATGAAATGAAAGAGAAAGATCAACTATTAACATGAAAGTGCTATCAACTTACCTAGCTCTTGATAATGCAAGTCTGAAGTAATGTCAATAGCTACTTCAAAGTGCTTGAATTATTGATGTAAGATGCTTCAATGCTTAAGATTGCTTGAATATGATATGTGAATGTTGGCGGATGTAGAATGAGATGAAAAACACTTATTTATACAATTATTGTGCCTTAGTATCTGTTCATACCTCATCACAGGCCGACATCAAGTGTTTTTGAATAAAATCCTGAAAGTAAATTTAAATTTTTTTGAATTTCGGGCCAAGGGGGACTCATTCGCCACCCATGGAAAATGGGTCCCACCTAGTACCTTAAAACATGTGTCAAGAAAAATGTTGTATTTAATGTTACTTGTAGAGATAACATTCAAAAATACACTTAATTACAACTTATGATGGCATAAAGAGACCAAATAAAGCATGAGAAGGGTGTAAATAATAGTAAAAATATGCCTAGAAAAGCGTGAAAGCTTGTTACAAGACTTTACAATACTTTTAAATAGGACTTTTTGATGAGTAAAAAGGTGATTTTTAGGTGAATTTCATTAATTAGAGTCTAGAAGAATGTAGAAATTGTTGGATATGTGCAGGATCGTGATGGGCCAAAAAGTGGCAATATTATGGGTATTTGTAGGGTATGTGGCTGACGACTTTTTTTTACCCAAAATTGATGAAACGAAAAGGGTTTTTAGAGGAGATTCTCAGCTTTCCACCAATATAAATTATTCTTTAATTTGAATTTAATAAATAATTATTATTCATTTTCTATTAGGATTACGACTAAAGTCCTGATCGATAGGTTGATTGAAAAATATCTATAACTTTTAAATGGTATCACATTTTTTGAATCCAAAACATGCATCACATTCTATGCTTCACACACTATAGGATTAAAAAAAAAAAAAAAAAAATTTGTGAAGTTTTGACCAAGTTAAGGTGGTCATACATACGTGTTTTTATATTTTTTAAAAGTTGTAATAAAAAATTCATAATTAATTATTTACTTGGAAAAAAAATTACAAAAAAATATGCATCACATCCGAACATGAGTCCTCTACTTATATATAAAATATTATAAAAAAATATTATCATTTTATTATGGTTAGGGTGGTTAGACAGACACCTACTTCTTATTTTTTTCCTAAAATTTAAGTACTACTTCATTGAAATTTCAAATTTTCACTAAATATATTTTATTTATTTTTAAATAAACCTAGTAGTTTAGAAACTAAATTCAGTTTTCTACAGATTGTATTCTTATATATTTTTGAGATAATATAGATAACTTATTCAAATTTTTATGTCAAGTTGCCTAACACTAATTTTTTTGATTTTTTTGCCACTTAAGGGCCTATTTTTTCCATGATGATCCTACACATACCCTGTTGGCATATGGCTTTAGGAGATTTTTTTTGGTTTCTAATGTTTTCATTGATGGCAACTGGAGTCAGTAGTGTGGTCGAAAGTTTAGAAGCAGTTCCTACTAGCAAGGAAAGTAGAAGATAGTATTCTATCGGCATAATGCATGAAGAATAGAGTACCAGTTGGTAAGTTGATCTGAAAACTTCACTAGATCATTATTTTGTTGTGTGGATCCTGAGGGAAGCTTTTCAAGCATGTATGCTACCCATTTGATAAGTTTTACGATATTACATTTATTCATGTACGAGTTTGGAGATTCGGTAGAATAATTTATTGCTTATTTTCTCATTATAGCTGACCTGTTGTGTATGGCGTGTTCCAGATGTATGAGGATTATGTGGTTAACTATTTCTTATGTTGGGAATTTTGGTTTGGGTCCCTACTATATTCTAGCCAACTTGTGTGGGTACACATTAATTCTAACTGGTGATTTACGCCGACTTGTGGAAGAATATTATATTTTGTTTGAAGCCAACGTATAATAATAAAATTCTTGTTAGTGGATATATCAATGAGATCGGTAACTCATTTTGTATATGAGTTATGAAGTGGTGAAAAGGTGTGTGTGTGAAAAAGTGTAGAACAACTGCATTTGGTAATATTAGAAGATCTATCGAGTGAATTTTGTTTGTGCAGTAGAAGGGTTTTTGCAGAGTAGAGAAGAAGTGAAAATTGGATAGAAGGTTCAGAATCCACTTCATGTGCTTCATTGGAACTGGATCCAAGCATTCAGAGATGTTAATTTTTTAGTTCATATTTGAATAGTTTTAATCCAAACTCATTTTGGATAGTGAGTCCTCTTTTGTATTTTCAGTAGTGAGCTCTAAGCAGTGTGCCTGAATGCAAATGCATTCCCTTTTTATCATACTTTTAATAGAGTATACTTTGTGGATTAATCTCCACCATGGTTTTTCCCCTAACAGGGTTTCCATGTAAAAAATATTGGTGTCATGGTGTTCACATTGTCTTGTTAATGTGCATGCATGTTTCCTTCTGTTTATTTGTTGTGGATGCTATTAAATCTTAAATATTGTTGTTGATAGTTTAAGATCTCTGATTTGAAATTCAAATATTGTGGAACACTAATTCACCCCCCCTCTCAGTGTTCCTAGTGTCTAACAATTGGTATCAGAGCAGGTTACTCTTATGAGTTTAATAGCTTGAGGTGGATCTTGGATTCCAATGGATGTGGGTGGTCTTCAACAATAGCTTATGGTGGCACTTGATGATCTTGATTAGTCTAAAGTAGAGGTCATGGAACTAAAAGCAAATCTTGTGGCTTCCAAAAAATTCATTCAATCACTGAAGGATAAAATAAATGAGTCAAGGGAAAAGAGGAAATAACTATGTGGTCAATTGAAGCAAAAAGGAAGCAAAGGCTTAGAAGATGTTCATCTGAATCAAACCCTAAAAGAAATAACTAAAGAATGTGAAAAGCTTGCTAAGGACAATTCTACTCTAAAGCTTGAAATGGAATCTATGGTGAAAAAGCTAACTAAAGATATTGAAGAAATAAAGGAGGATAATCTGGCATAGTCATTGAAAGAGAAGTATAAGGAATGCAATAGAGTTAATATTGAATTCATTTAGTTGGAGATTGAACTACAACAATCCAGAAACAATGAACAAGAGCTTGAGAGACAGGTATTTATTCTTAGAGATGAGCTTGCTACTACAAATGATTTTAAGGAGAAGTTCAGGATCAGTTCTACTAGGCTTGACAAGATAACTAAAGGTCAAAAGGATGCAAATCATAAGCGAGGTCTCAGCTAGGTGAAGGATGTGAGCTCCATATTTGAATAGAAGAACCCTAAAAAGAAGAACAAAGGCAGAAGATATCCGATAAGACAACCCAATGCTCAAAAATTTAATGGATATTGCTTTGTTTGTAATAAATTTGGGCATATGACTTCTCAGTGTATAAGTAAGATAAGTTCTGGTAGTCAACCATTTTCTGGTCAATGTTTTAATTACAAAAAGTTTGGTCTTAAGTCATTAGAATGCAGAAGTATGTATGTCAGTAAAAGGAATGTTAAATGCTACACTTGTGGAAGATTTGGACATATTTCTAATTAGTTTAGATCAGGAGGAGATCAGTGGAATGGATGGTATAGAAAAAAAAATACAGTATGCTACAATTCTAACAGATTTGGTCAAATTGCAAGATTTTGCAGGAAAACAAACATAGATAAAAGTGGTCTGGAATATTAAGGAAAAAATTCATAGAAAGGTGATAAAGAAAAAGGAAAATCATCCATGGAAGAGATAAGAGATCAAATGAAGAAAACATGGGTAAAGAAGAATGGATTTGATGAATGCAACAAGGTTGTATCAGAAGCCTCCTCCGGTAGTTCATCTAGTAATTGATTTCAGGCCATTGGCCTAGGGGGAGTTTTCATGAAAATATTTTGTGCCCCCACATGTAGTTGGTTTCGGATTGCAAGAAGTTTTCTTTAATTGTTTCATTCATCCTCAAGTGTATTGGTGATCACTTCTTAAAGGTCCACAGATGGATTTCTCTCTTGTTGTTTGAAAATAGAGTAACTGAAACTTTTAGGGAAAAGCATTTAAAGCAACAAGGAAGTTAGGTGTGCAAAGTTATAAAAGGGAATTTGAAACCCTCATTTGTCACTATGTGTTGAAAGAGAATAGTTGGAGAACCCTTTTTAGCAAAATTTTGAGGGAGAAAATGTCAATTTAGTGGCAAATTTTCTAGGTATTTTTGTTGTTTATCAATTTCATACTTATTTTGTGATCAGTAGAACCCCATTTGGTATGGAAAATGAAGAAAATAAAAAGAACATTAATTCTGGATTAATATAGTAGTCAAAAGGTTAGGGATGTAAGAAATTTTTTGTCTTTCATCGAATTGAAGAAGCTTGGAGGAAAAAAACATAAGAATCTGGACATCTAGAATGAATTTCCTCATTTCGTCAACACAGAGGTAGTCCAGTTTATCTTGAACAAATTGGATGGTGATATCCTTACTCTAGATAAACCTTATCAAATTTCTAAGGATGTAATCAGAAATATAACAGGTTTGTACAATGTTGGTGATGTCTCGAAAAGGAAATTGATTCAAAATGTTGAGGTTGAAGCCCTAACTAATGTAAAAGGAGATCAGAGGGCATTGACGATTACAATGATTAAATATCCATTAACAAGGTATATTGCATATGGAATTTCATACAAAATATTCTTTAGAAATAGGGAAGGTGCAACCTCTGTAGGCACGGTTTATATTGTGCACAAGATGATAATAGAAGATGAATACTTTGATCTATGTGGATTGTTGAAGGATCAGTTGATGGAGAATGTGCAATTTTCAAAGGATATAGATTATTCTTTCAGGTTTAGTACCCTATCTATAGGAATTATGATGTATTTCCTAAATCGATTGCCTCAGAATGATAATGTGGTATGGAAGAAAAACATGTCGATTTGCAAACAATGTTTTGAGCATTTCAACTCTTTTGAAAATGGTGAACAAGTTTATGAAAACTTCTTTGGAAACTTGTTAAGAAATTTTGGTATTCCTTTCCTTGTAAAAGCAATTGAAATTGGAGCATCCTCTGGTAAGATCAACAAAAAGTAGAAGAGAGAAAGAGAGTTGGTTGGTGACACTCCTAGGTATGTGTAGGATCATCACAGAAAAAATAGGCCCTTAAGTAGCGAAAAATTAAGAAAAATCAGAGTTAGGAAACTTGACGTAAAAATTTGAATAAGTTATCTATATTATTTCAAAAATGCATAAGAATATAATTTGTAGAAAATTGAATGTAGTTTCTCAACTACTAGGTTTATTTTTAAAAAAAATCTATTTGGTGAAAATTTGAAATTTCAATGCAATAGTACTTAAATTTCAGGGAAAATATAAGTAGGTGTATGTCTGACCACCCTAACCACAATAAAATGATAATATTTTTATAAGATTTTAGATATAAGTATAGGACTCATTTCTTGATGTGATGCATATTCTTTTGTAATTTTTCCAAGAAATAATTAATTATGAATTTTTATTACAACTTTTAAAAATATAAAAACTCAATCGACCACCTTAACTTGGTCAAAAATTCATGAAATTCAATTTTATTTTTTTTAATCCTATAGTATGTGAAGCATAGAATGTGACGCATGTTTCAGATTCAGAAAATGTGATATCGTTTGAAAGGTATAGATGTTTTTCAATTAGCCTATCAATCAAGACTTTAGTAGTAATTCAAATAGAAAATGAATAATAATTATTTATTAAATTCAAAGTAAAGCATAATTTATATTGGTGGAAAGTTGAGAATCTTCTTTAGAAACCCTTTTTGTTTCATCAATCTTGGGTAAAAAAAGTTTTCAGCCACATACCCTACACATACCCATCATATCATCACTTTTTGTCCCATCATGATCCTGCACATACCCTCCTCCAGTGCCTAAGTCAACAAAAGTTGAAGGAAAAGGTAAAAAGAAGATAGTTGTGGATGTAGTTGATGAAGACTTTGAGGAATATACACCAAGAAATGAACCAAAACTATTTGAACTAGTTGTGGTAATTGCAAAAGAAAGTGATGAAGAAAGTGTTTTACTTAAAGGAAAGATAGTGCAGATTGTTCAAGAAGAAGATGAAATGAAAAAGATAACTCACATATGGATAAATGGTCCATCATATGAATAGGACCTCATTGGGGACACTCTAGGAAGATACTTTATTGATAACAACATTGAATTGAAGAGTTTTCATAATGTACTTCTAGAAAAGTTTATTGAATGTATCAAGGAGGCTATGGACTCTATGTCTTGAGACAGAAAAGAGGAAGAAATAATCTCACATCTAAAGATGTAGTTTAGGCTATCTCTCGCCAAACTGAAGAAGAAAATGAATGTACTAAGATAGTGTACTGACTCAGCAAACAAGATCTATAATTACTATCTCAAGTGGCCTTACGTGGTTGGAAAATATAAGGAAAAGTTGGAACAAATTGAGAATGAGCTTGTTAGAATCAGACAGGACTACAGTATGGTTCAAAACAAGGATGGATAAGTTAAGAAGAAGATTCATGATTTGCAAGTTGAGCATGAAAAGGTTCACTTTTCCAAAAACACTCTTATGGACACTTTCTGGAAAGTGAAGGATCTAACTGAATGTAGATTAGGGAAAATGGTTGAAGTTCTAAAGAAAGGAGAACAACTTGAAGAAACCATTACCATTATTGAATCCCTTGTTCAGGTCATCAATAGAACATAAAAAAATAACAGTCTGATAATTGCTACTAGGATTACAGTGGACTCTTGGAAGAAATTTCTCCTATAAATGAAAGATAAGTATAAAATAATTTTCTAAATTTAGCAACAGTTGCAACCTTTTTTTTTAGGAGAGAATGTAGTGAGGAAGAGTGTAGTAAATAATCTAAAGGGAAAATAAAATTAAAGGAGTTTTTTGTCATTGATGTCAAAGGGGGAGAGAATGCAGTGAAAAATGCCTTGACATCCAAAGGGGGAGCAGTGTTTTGTTGTGCTGTGAAGTTTTGAATTTTGGTTTTGACACTTCGTCATTTTTCACTAAGTGTTGCCATCAATGCCAAAGGGGGAGATTGTTGGCATATGGCTTTGGGAGATTGTTTTTGGTTGCTAGTGTTTTCATTGATGACAACTGGAGTTAGTAGTGTGGTTCATAGTTTAGAAGCAATTCCTACCAGCAAAGAAAGTAGAAGATAGTATTCTACCGGTAGAATGCATGAAGAACAGAGTATCTAGTAGGTAAGTTGATTTGAATACTTCACCGGATCATTATTTTGTTGTGTGGAACCCCAAGGAAGCTTTCCAAGCATGTATGCTACCTGTTTGATAAGTTTTACGATATTACATTGATTCATGTACAAGTTTGGAGATTTAGTAGAATAATTTATTGCTTATTTTCTCATTATAGTCGACCTGTTGTGTATGGCATGTTCCAAATGTATGAGGAGTATGTGGTTAACTATTTCTTATGTTGGAAATTTTGGTTTGGGTCCCTACTATATTCTAGCTGACTTGTGTGGGTATGCATTAATCCTAATTGGTGATTTGAGCTTACTTGTGGAAGAATATTATATTCTATTTGAAGGTGACAAATAATAATAAAATTCTTGTTAGTGGATATATAAATGAGATCGGTATCTCATTTTGTATATGAGATATGAAGTGGTGAAAAGTTGTGTGTGTGAAAAAGTGTATAATAGCTACATTAGGTAATATCAGAAGATCTGTCGAGCGAATTTTTTTGTTCAGTAGAAAGGTTTTTGCAGAGCAGAGCAAAGCAGAACAAAGAAAAAGTGTGAATTGGACAGAAGGTTCAAAATCCATTGCATGTGCTTCATTGGAACTAAATCCAAGCATTCAGAGATTTTATTTTCTCAGTTCATAATTTAAATAGTTTTAATCCAAACTCCTTTTGGACAGTGAGTCCTCTTTTGTATTTTGAGCAGTGAGCTTTAGGCAGTGTGTCTGAATGCAATTGCATTCCATTTTTATCATACTTTTAATAGAGTATACTTTTTGGACTAATCTCCACCATGTTTTTTCCCCTAATAGGGTTTCCACATAAAAAAAATTGGTGTTATCGTGTTCACATTGCCTTGTTAATGTGCATGCATGTTTCCTTCTGCTTATTTATTGTGGATGCTATTAAAGCTTAAATATTATTGAACATGGTAGTTTAATATTTGATTTGAAATTCAAATATTGTGGAACAATGATTCACCCCCCATCTTAGTGTTCCTCGTGTCCAACAGAAATTTCTCACAACACTTCACAACACCTTCACAAGACATCGTTATTTGAGTTTTAGGACCTAAATAAGAATGTTCAATCCATGTTACAACATAAAATCAAAGCAACATAGTTCCAACACTGTGAAACAAGACCTAAAATACCATGAAAATGACAAGGTGCCATTTTTCTACGGCACATTTAGCCCCCACTTTAGTGAGAGGATGAACTTGTTTCAAACACACACTAAAGTAGCCATGAACATTGAGGAGAGGGTTCAAATGCAGTTACATTAGTAAGATGGAATGGCAATGATCAAGAGAGATGATCAATCCCCTAGGATGAAGATCCCATGGAAAACTAGACATAAGAACAAAGGAACACAAATGTTGAAAAGAATTGGATGAAGCTTCGATCGTCAATCCAACTAGTTGTGAAAAGAGATATAGGTTGATTGTTTGAAAAAGATAATGTGTACTCACTCTAGGGCCATGAAACTTTAAGTTGTTCATGGGGTGAGAAAGCCCAAAAAGGTAAGATACATATGCTAGTTAGTATGCACTCACAAACACAAAAGTGACTATGGGGAAAAGTCATGCCACTAGGTGGGCTTCCCGCTCAACCATGCCAATGTTATACTCATTTCCCAAGTTTAACAAGGTGCCACAAAGAAAAAGGAAAAGGTGTTGATTCGAGCTTCATGAGACAAGAAAAGCTTTGTAATCATGAAAAAATAAGATGGCACCATAGGAATGTAAGTTATGTTATGCAAGGTGGCCATACAAAATGCAACAATGTAAAATGTAAAGTGTAAAAATGTAATGTGAAAGATGTTCAAAGTAGTCTTGTTCAGTTTATGTAAGGTCGATCACTTAAAGAACATTGTTTCTAATGTCTCCAAGAGAGGACAAATCAAAGAATAGTATATTCACAACTTAGGGGATGTAATATGTCACATCAAGCCACCAAGAGGAATTTAATATGCTTAGAAAGATCAAAATTATGAAGGACATTACACCCAATGTCATCCACAAAGTGACAAATGCATTACACAAATGACAAGGCTACACTAGGAACTGTAAGGAAAGCTTAGGTGTGGAAAAAACTCTCTTAATGTCAAAACCTTAGGGAAGAATGCAGATAAGACTTCTAAAATTTCAATTATAGTTCAATTAAGATACTCATGAAAAGAATGACAGAAAAGAGAAATAAAGACATACACAATTGAACACCAGATTTACGTGGGAAAACCCTTATGGGAGAAAAACCCACTACACCAAGAAAATCCTCTTTGTATTACAGTAAAAAAAATTACATACAGAGTACAAACTTCACTTTCTGATGTCAATTTTACAGCAACATAATTTCCTAATCAATCTTGTATAGAAATGCTCTCAGAAACATCCAACAAACTTACACAGATCAATCTATATTCAATCGAACAACACTGTCACTCATCAAATTGTTCATCGTCATCTCCCATTTCCCAACATAGTTGTTTTCCTCATATTCTATTCATCTTCCACACAGGAATAGTTGCAACAGTCCAACTGCTAACGGTTCACATTCTGCTTCTGTGATTGGTCAAAAATAGACCACGTAGGATAGTCATTCAGTCAAAGAAGTTCAAATGGAATCGCATGTGGGTGAGACACTAGGTCGTGTCTCCCTAATGCCACAATTCTCGACTATCATTATTGGCAAGAGTCACTACCATCGGCAAGAGTCATATCGAGTTCAGAACCATTGCCCAAACTCACTCTATCACTAAGACATCATATCAAACACAAATCCAACTTATGCAGATCTATCGGAAAGAGTTTCACTATCACAAAGAGTCTTATAGAACCTTATTTCATACCGATGTTCATACCCGTTGGCAAGAGGATAACCATCGGCAAGAGTTATCACTGAAAGAACCTGAGGCATACTCGGCAATTCATATTACTCCAACGACATCCTTCACCAATGACATGTGTTCACTACTTGTGCATTTATGGAGAATCAAGCTAGAATCTACAATATTCTCAACAAGTTTCTCAGAATTCCAAGGGGTCCCCACATCCACCGATTAGACTATTATCGATCCTTCATGTCACCCCGATGACATCGTGTGTAAAATTTTCAATGAGACATATTCTGTCAAAATGAATCACTTTGATGGTTCATGCCTCTCCCCAATGCCACTTATCACCAAGAGTCTCCCCAATATCCAATAGGAACCTACTTCTCAGCAAGAGGTCTGCCCAGGTGGAAAGAGTTAGAACTTTCACAGCAATAGACATGTCTTACCAATGACTCCCGTTAGCAAGATAGAAACAAAGTCTCGGCGATCTGAGCACTTCAGAAGTTTAGAACACAGCCGCTAGTTCATAAGACTTCTAGAGGGTCTCACCAATTTTTCCCTTTCAGAAGTTTCATGTCAGTAAGCTTGAGGCACATTTTCCAAAAATCTCCCACTTGATGAAGATCTTACTAACACCTCCAGAGCACAACAAAACTATTGAAATTCATGGGCACTAAGGCCCATGGAACTAGCACACCACCTGAACTTGTCTGTGTTCACTGGCTTCATCAATGCATCTGCAACATTTTCCAGAGTATCCACTTTTTCTAAAGAGACCTTTACATCCTCCACCATATCTCATACAAAATGATACTGCACATCAATATGTTTCATCCTGGCATGGAAAGTAGGATTTTTCACCAAACAAATAGCACTCTGACTATCACAATAAATTGTAATTTTCCCTGCATCAAACCCAATGTTAGAACACAAATGTTTTAACTAGATTGCTTCTTTAAAGGTGTGTGTTGTTGCCATGTATTATGCCTCTGTAGTAGAAAAAGTGACTACAGTCTATCACTTACTCATCCAACTAACTACACCACCATTCATCATGAAAGTATATCCACTGGTGGATCTTCTACTATCAATGTCCCCTGCCCAATCAAAATCCACATAGCCTCGAATGCTGAGAGTCCTCTATGATTCAACCAAATTTCCATGGTAACTCAAAGCATATTCTGAAGTACCCTTCAGATATCTAAACACTCTTTGCACAACATCCCAATGTGTCCTAGGATTTTCCATAAAACAACTAAGAACTCCCACTTCTTGGGCAATGTCTGGCCTTGTACAAACCATTGCATACATTAAACTGCCAACTGCACTAGCATAAGCCACTTTGATCATGTCCTCCATCTTAGTAGGAGATTTTGGATAGTCTTCAACAGATAGCTTCATTCCCTACACAACTGGAATAACTAGTTGCTTGCAATCATTCATAAAAAATATCTCCAAAATAGTATTAATATACTTACTCTGAATAAGCCATAGTTTTCTACTCTTCCCGTCCCTAGTTATTTCCATTCCCAGAATATACCTAGTTGCACCTAGATCTTTTATTTCGAACTTTGTAGACAACTAACGTTTTAGATCATAAATCATTAACTTACTATTTCCTATGAACAACATATCATTAACATAGAGAGCAATAATAAGAACACTATCATTTTTAGCTTTGTAGTACACACAATGATCAAATTTTGATCTTACAAATCCCAATGACAAAACAAATGTGTCAAACTTCTCGTTCCACATTCTAGGAGATTGTTTTAATCCATACAGAGATTTTTTCAACTTGCAAACCAATTTTTCTTTACCCTTTTTCACAAAGTGCTCAAGCTGGGATATGCAAATTTCTTCTTCAAGGTCACCATCAAGAAATGATGTCTTCACATCCATTTGTTCAATCTCTAAGTCATACGCTACTACAAGTGACAAAATAAATTTGATAGATGTCAGCTTTGCTACAAGAGAAAAAATTTCTCCATAATCAATTCCCTCTACTTGGGAATACCCCTTCACAACCAACCTCACCTTATACTTTTCCACAATTCCATCCAGAACTATTTTCCTTTTAAATACCCATTTGCATCCCACAGCTTTTCTGCCTTCAGGCAAGGGCACCAAACTCCAAGTATCATTCTTTTATAATGATGCCATTTCTTCATTCATGGCTTCCAACCAAGAGTTTGAATCAAACATTCTAAATGCCTCTTTCATAGTCCTAGGCTCATCAATGCTAGAAATTAAAGCATAGGCACAATTAGAATCTAACAAAGAGAACCCATACCTATCAGGTTGCTTTCTTTCATGTGTTGACCTCCTCATGGGCTGAGGCTGAGGTTGTTCTTGTTCAGAACTTTCAGAACTACTTGAGCTCTCCTCAATTTTAGGTACATTTTGAATTTTGAATTCCTCTTTATTTGGTGTCAGAGGAATTTAAACTACATCCTTTTTATTTTATAATTTTTTCTCTGACTGCAAATCCAAAGTAGAAGGCTTCATCTCACAAAAGATAACACTTCTGATGTATAGAACCTTCTCCATATTAGGATTCCAAAGCTTGTATCCTTTTATGCCAGCACTATAACCAATAAAAATACATTTAACAACCTTGTTTTCCAATTTGGACCTTTTCTCATTCGGCACATATGCATATGCCTCACAGCCAAAGACACGAATGTGTCTCAAAGAGGGCTTCTTACCAGACCATGCTTCCAAAGGTCTTTTCTCAACAAGAGAAAAAATAGGAGAACGATTTATTAAATAACATGATATTGCAACTACCTTAGCCCAGAACTTTTCCTCCAAGCCAGCACTACTTAGCATACTGTGTGCTCTTTCCATCATTGTCCTGTTGAACCTTTATGCAACTCCATTTTCCTACGAAGAGTAGGGTGTAGTTTTATGTCTTTTAATCCCATAATCTTTACAGTACCTCTCAAACTCATCAGAACAAAACTCATTGCCATTGTTAGTCCTTAGAAATTTTATTTTTCTTCCACTATGATTTTCCACAATGTTTTTAAATTCCTTAAAATGACTGAACACTTTTGATTTACTTTTCAAAAAATAAACAAATTCCCTTCTTGAATAATCATCAATAAATGATACATAATATCTTGATTTAGAAAAAGAAGGAACATTTACTAGACCAAAAACATCATAATGTATGTAATCAAGTAAACCAAAATATTTGTGAGGATTGGAGTAAAAAGAAACACGGTGTTGTTTACCAAATATACAATGTTCACAAAATTTGAATTCAAGGTTACAATCATCAATCCCTTCAACCAAGTTTTTATTTTTCAAGGTTTTTAAACCTTTTTCTCTAATGTGGCCTAGCCTATGATGCCAGAGCATAGTCTTTTCTACTAGAAGTTTAACCTCCATAGAGTTTGCACTATTAAGAATTTTTCCCTCCTTTTCTCCATGAGTAGCTTTTTGTGACTTTGTAGAGACACTATTTCATTGCATAGCATGTGCATCCAGCTTATAAAAGGTACCAATACGAGCACCCCTTGCTAGCACCATTGATCCTCTAGTCATTTTGCAGCCATTTCTAGAGAACGTGACTTGCACTCCAATATCATTCAGCTTACTAATAGAAAGTAAATTTCAAGCCAGACCTAGTATATGCATTACATCATTGATTCCCTTCACTCTTCTATCAAGGAATTGAATTCTGAATCTTCCATAGCCAACTATTTCTAGAGATGAATCGCTTGCAAAATACACCCTTCCACCATCGTATTTTTCATACTTAGTGAACCTGTCTCTATGAGATTTCATGTTGAAATATGCTCCAAAATTAATTAGCCAAACATCATCTGATGCCTGAGTTGACAAGGCTGCAATGAAAGCATCTGCATCACTCTGAGAAGAATCATTATCAGAAGAATAATTCTTCTTTTTCTCCTCTTTACAATCCTTACAGACATGACTAGGCTATTCACAATTCCAACACTTCACCTTAGACTTCTTGCCATGAGACTTTGATCTCCCTTCTGATTTTGATTTGGACTTCTTGTCCTTCTTCTTGCCTCTTTCTTTTGATCTCCCTCTAACAGCAAGAGCCTCCTTCGCCATCTCAGAATATTTTCTTCTCATCTCTTCAGATAACACATAAGCAACAACATCTTCCATCTTAAAAGTGGATTTCGTACTCCCAATAGCCATCACCAAGTGATCCCAAGAATCTGGCAAAGAACATAACAATAGCATACATTTATCTTCTTCATCAATCTTCACACCCACAGATGCTAACTGAGCAATCATCATGTTGAAAGCATTCAAATGATCAGCAATAGACGCTGCTTCCTACATTTTCAAAGAGTACAACTTCTTCCTCAAGAACAACTTATTCACCAAGGACTTACCCTGATAAATAGCTCCCGGTCTTTTCCCCAAAGAAGATGCAATATTTTCTTCATGAACATTCAAAAGAACAGAGTCTACTAAATAGAGCCTTATCAACCCCTTTGATTTTTGATCTACAAGGTCCCAATCCTCTTGCTTCATGCATGTAGGCTTCGTTCCAGACACAACAAGCCAAAGATCATGATCAACCAACAGATCTTCCATTTTAAGTTTCCACAACTCAAAATTGCTGCCATTAAATTTCTTAATTTCAATCTTTCCTGACGTGCTTGCCATCCTAATCTATAATTTGAATTACTAGACTTCTACAAAGACTCCCACTGAATAGAATTGACACAAAAAACCCAATGTACCCACAAGGATAACACAACTAGCCAGGCTCTAATACCATTTGTAAGGAAAGCTTAGGTGCGAAACAAACTCTCCTAACGTCAAAACCTCAGGGAAGAATGCATATAGGACTTAAAATTTCAATTACAATTCAATTAAGATACTCATGAAAAGAATGACAGAAAAGAGAAATAAAGACATACACAATTGGACACTAGATTTACATGGGAAAACCCTTATGGGAGAAAAACCAACCACACCAAGAAAAGCCTCTTTGTATTACAGTAAAAAAAATTACATACAAAGTACAGACTTCACTTTCTGGTGTCAATTTTATAGCAGCATAATTTTCTAATCAACCTTGTACAAAAATGCTCTCAGAAACATCCAACGAACTTGCACAAATCAATTTGTATTCAATCGAACAACATTGTCACTCATCAAACTGTTCATCGTCATCTGCCATTGCCCAACATAGTCATTTTCCTCATAGTCTATTCATCTTCCACATAGGAATGGTCGCAACAGTCCAACTGCTAATGGTTCACATTCAACTTCTCTGATTGGTCAAAAACAGACCACGTAGGATAGTCATTCGGTCAAAGAAGTTCAAACAGAATTGCATGTCGGTGAGACACTAGGACGTGTCTCCTCGATGCCACAATTCCCAACTGTCATTATCGGCAAGAGTCACTACCATCGGCAAGAGTCATATCGAGTTTAGAACCATCACCCAGACTCATTCTATCGCTAAGAAATCATACCAAAAACAAATCCAGCTTGTACAGATCTATCGGCAAGTGTTTCACTATCATATTTAGAGTCTTATAGAACCTTATGTCATACCGATGTGCATACCCATTAGTAAGAGGATAACCATCGGTAAGAGTTCTCACCGAAAGCACCTGACTATTGGCGAGACCAATAGTCATTAGCAGGAGATCACATCAAAGTCATACCCAGCAGTTCATATTACTCCGATGACATCCTTCGCCAATGACACGTGTTCACTGCTTGTGCATTTCTAGAGAATCAAGCTAGAATCTACAATATTCTCAACAAGTTTCCCAGAATTCCAAGTGGTCCCCATATCTGTCGATTAGACTCTTATTGATTCTTCATATCACCCCAATGACATCCTATGTAAAATTGTCGGCAAGACATATTCTGTCAGAATGAATCACTCTGATGGCTCATGCCTCTCCCCAATGCCACTCGTCACCGAGAGTCTCCCCAATATCCAATAGGAACCAACCTGTTGACAAGAGATTTTCCTGGGTAGAAAGAGTTATAACTTTCATAGTGATTGACATGTCTTGTCGATGACTTCTATCAGAAAGATAGAAACAAAGTCTCAGCGATTTGAGCACTTCAAAATTTTAGAGCACAGCTGCTAGTCAGTAAGACTTCTAGAGGGTCTTACCGATTTTTCCCCTTTAGGAGTTTCATGTAAGTAAGATTGAGGTACATTTTACAACAAGAACCAAGAATTAAAATGAATTATGGTAATGTATGCCCCCCACTTTAAAGGAATTGCTATACATCATTCTGTGAGAAATTACTTTAAAGTAGAGAAGAAATGGGAAAGAAAAAAGAAAAAAAGACATGAGAGCCAACTTGGAAAGCCCTATGCCAAGTCATATGTTTCAAAGTTAGGCTGCATCATGTCAAGAAATATGAAAAATTTAAAAAGGAGGTTGCCCCCTAGAAAAGAAAGCACACCAAACACATAAGGGATCTATGGATTTGGGGTCAGTATGTTTGGTTCTGCAATGTGTTTATGAAAGAGTTCAAAACTGGCATCATTCCCCAAAGCACATAGAACTACAAGAATGACACAAAGAGAGTGAAAACGAAGGAAAAATAAAGTTTTTTTTGAGTCAACATGGAAGATACATTGCGGTCTCAATGCCTTGCATCATCCCCAAAAGGAAAAAACAAGCGAAATGAAAATGAAAAGGAGAAAGAAAATGAAAAAGTGTTTGGGTCAACATGAAGGAGACATTTTAGTCTCAATTCCTTGCATCATCCCCAAAAGGAAAACAAAAAACAAAAGAGAAGAAGACAAAAGACCTTGTGGGACAACATGGAAGAGACATAGGGCATCTCTATGCTTTGCATCATCCCCCAAAGGAGAACAAAAAAAATAAAGAGAAAAGGACAAGGATCTTTTTGGTCAACATGGAAGAGACATAGGGCATCTCTATACTTTATGTCATCCCAGAAAGGAGAACACAAAACAAAAAAGAGAAAAATACAAGGCACGATGAATAGAATAATAGAGGTACGAATAGAAGAAGTGTACAAAGAGAGAGAACATCAAACACATGATACGGGGAACACAATACGCACATGAAAAGGAAAATAAAAAGAGAAAAGTAAAAAGGATAGTTAGGCAAATGCAAGTCAACCATCTAATAGGGCATCTACCTCCCAATCATGTTCAATGTAATGTGAAGGCGGTTTACTATCCAAAGGAATGATTGCAAGCACCAAACCAAGAGTTGTATTAGGATCTTCACTTGGTGGAGAGGATGCATTGTTTAAGCTCATTGTCAAAGAAAATAAAGAATTTAAATCATTATGCACTTCATCATCTATTTTGGAAATTTTTACGTTGTCATCACCATCATCATCATCATCATCATCAAGAATAATGAAAATAGGAGGATGAAGGGTGATTTCTAAAGATGGATGTATCAAAAGTTGAAGTTGTTGGATTGGTTCAATTTGTTGGGATTGTTGCACAAGTCTATGTTGTGGTGGGTCAGGAGAAGGAGGGTGGTCATCTATGACTTCTATCAAAGGTAAAGGTTGATTTTTTTTATCTTCTTCTATGCGAGATTAATGAGCAAGGAGACGATGATGATGATGATGATCCCTAGCACCATAGTTCTCTTTGATTCTGTTATGGATTTGTTGAGGTGTAAAAGAAGATTGAGTCATCATAGGTTCTTCTACTTCCAAAGGGGGCAGAATATAAGAAACCAAAGAGGATGGATCAACCAATTTCTCTTTAGCTTTATACACTTGTTTAAGGCAAGGAGGCTGGGCAAGGTGTGTTTCATGCTCCCTTGGTCATTTAAACAATGGTAGGGAAATGTCGAGGGGTGGTTGTTTAGGAGGTTTGATGGTTTTCTCAATGTCAAAATCAGGTTGAAGCATGGTTTCATCTATGATAGAAGGTGCAAACGTGGATGGTGACTAGTTGCAAAGAGATAATTCGGCTATGTTTTTGGCTTTAAACTTTTCATAAGCTATGAGAAAGAAATCCTTGCGAGGGGTGATAGGTTCCATGGGTTCAATCCAAAAGGCTTCTAATGAGAAGTTACCTTTGGAAGATAAAGGATTAAATCCGCTATGGTGTATGGTTACTATCTCATTGTCATGTGGAAACTTCAAACACTTATAAACAACTGATGGGACCACTTTCATTGAGCGAAGCCAAGGGAGGCCTAGCTACAAACAAAATTGGTTAGATTGTGGAATAATTGAAAATGTTACCTCCAAAGATTTAGGTCCTATTTGTAAGGGTAGGACAATCGATCGAAGTGTGGGGCATGCACAACCAGTATGTGTTTTAAACCATGCAGTTTTTTTATTATATTCATCTTGATATAGCTCATGTAATACTAGAAACTCCTATGTTATCACATTCTCATGACAACCGAGATCTATTAACATCCCATTAGTGGGGTTATTATCGATTCTTTTAGCTATGTAGAGAGGACCATCAGGAAGCTTTTGTAGTATGTATTTAGCAGAAAAATTAATATCAAGTGATTTAGTGGTTTGGCCCTTACGAGGGATAATGTCTATTGTAGCCACAAAGTTATCCATATGACTAACTTGGGTAACAATAGGAGTTGTATCATGTTGTTCACAATTTGTATCAATAGTCATTACATCAGGGTTTGAAGGTTCACTAGCCTTGACAAATGAGGTAGTATGTTTAGGCATAAGATTCGTGAAAATTTGTAAATTCTGGTTAGGGGGTGCAACGGACTTATTTCCTTTATCATTAACACCCTCAATGGAAAAATGGCCTAACTCAATGAGGTCTTGAACTAAATGTTTTAGACACTTACAATGTTCAATGTCATGTCCATTTTGGCAATGAAAGTGACAATAAGCATTAGGCTTGAAATTGGGTGGTAACGGTTGGTTTGGATCAAGTGGTCTAACAGGTGGCAAAGTGAGCATGTGTTTTTAAATTAACCGGTTCATTGTATTGTGGACAGTATCAGGTAAAGGAGTGAAATGTCTCTTCGGATCCCCATAATGATAAGGCACATCTTTCTTAACAGCGGCCATTGAATTTTGAACTTGTTGGGTTGGTGGAAATTGTAGTTGAGGAGGTGGATTAAACTATAAAAATCCTCTATTAGGCTTGTGAAAGTTTTGTTGGTTATTTTGGTTTTGATTGGTATGTTCGAGTTTATCAACTCGGCTAGAAGTGGATTTTGAATCACGACTTGAAACCAAATTTTGGTAGTCACATAAGGTCGTACATAAATGTATGAATGAAGGGAATTTCATCATGGTTAGTTTATTCTAAAGGTTGTTGTGAAAGTTTTCAATAAACATCTTTTGCAGATGTGCATCTGGAATCTTGACATCAATTTGAGCATATAAGGATTGGTAACATGAGATGAAATCCATCACTTTTTCATCTGTATTTTGTCTACATCTCATAATTTTTGCCATTGTCTTTTTAGGTGTCATATGAACTTGGAAGTTACTAATGAAAGCATCTACCAATTCATTGAATGAATGGATGGAATGATTGGGAAAGTTGGAAAACCATTTTAATGCAATATATTTCAAGGTCCTTGGAAAAAATTTTGCTAAAAGTTTATCGTCAAGGACAAAGTCACTACACAAAGCTATATAAGCATTAACATGGTTGATAGGATCTCCTTTTCCTCTGTATTTCTAAAACTGAGGCATTTCTATCCCTTGTGGCATTGGGGTATTTAAGATTTCTAAGGATAATGGGCTATTGTGGACATGGTATATGGTTGGAGTGGGTTGACCTTGACTAATGGTGGAAATTTGGTGTTGCATAGATGAAATAGTGGTAAGGAGTTGTGTAAGAAGGGGATCAGGGTATGTGGGTTGAGGTGGAAGGGAAAATGGTGATGGAGTGTAAGTGATGTTACCTAGGGGAAGTGAAAGTGGTGGAAGGAACTTGTGATGCCTCAAAAGAAGTAAGAATGCTAGTGGAAATTGGGAAAGAAGTATCCTGAGGCATAGTTGTATGGACTTGCAAATTGGTATAAGTTGGTATGGATGCTATGGTTGAAGGGGGGGAACTTGAGGTGCTCCTTGGTTTATATGAATTTTTGTTGATTGGGTATTTGAAGAGGCATGTTTATTGTAAATCTTAGCAATTTTCTTCATCACTTGCAAGCCATCATTACTTTCAATCAAATGATGAATATTCTCAATGGTGGGTATGGAAATTGTGGAAATGTTTTCAAGTGACAAGTCTTGTTTTCAATGTGAAAATTCTTCATGAATACTAATGACCTTTTCTTGAGGGGGGGAATTATTTTGGTTGTCAACATTCATTGGATGGAAAGGTGAAGGCATGGAAGTGGTAATTTCAAGGCCTAATGAACCATTTTCCATACTAAGATTAGGAGCTCATGAGATCCCAAGGTCCACAACAAAAGTTCTATCATGGGATGCCATGATTCTAGAACTTCGTCTCACTAAAGTATTATCAACAGGGCACCAAACACTCATGCAAGTACCACAAAGGAGGGGTGAATGAAAATGCAAGCTAATCTAAGAGCTCTAAAATGAAAATAATAGAGATTCTACTAACTATAACAGAGATCCAACTACAGGAAATAGAAATGCAAACAAATGCTAGCAAAATGCTAGAAATGTTGTCTAAAAAGGTGCAAAGGGACTGATTCACTCTGGGTGGTGAATGAGTCCCAGTATGAAGTTTTTTAGTGATTTTCAAAAATTTAAAGATGATTTAAATGCTTTACAGAATGCAATGATAGATGCAGAATGCATATTTTGACATTTTTCAATGAGATGTAATGCAAAAATGATAGCTAAATGAAATTTTCACTAATGCAAAATGAAAATTCCTAGAATGCAAGAACAAATCAATGTCCTAATTGAATGCTAATGCAAATGGAAACTAAGATGCAATATGTGAATGCAACCAAAAATTCAAAGTGTTCAAAATTCGGGTTCACCAAAATGAAACATAGATTTTTGGGACCCTATGGACTACTCTTGCACTTCTAGGGTTTTTCACCTAAAAGGAGAGAGATAGGGCCAAAAATGCTAATGATTCACTCAAATTAGGATGTATGCAATATTATTTAATGTAAATGAACTTAAATAAGTGCAATTGACTAATCTAAATGATTGAAAATGAATGCAAAGGTACAATTACAACTATGTTTGAAAACACATTGTGATATGAAAATAACTATGTAAATGAAGAAATAATGAAAAACAAAAAGTACAGGGATGAATCTGAGTGCACCTGGATGAATTGGGATGATTCTAGAGTGTTTTTAATTTTGATGGAAATTACTAAATTTTCACAGTGGGACTCATTCGCCCAGGGTGGTGAATCAATCCTCCTCTTAGTGAAAAAGTGTTGGGAGCTAGTTTTTGTCTGTCAGGATTCAAATTTTGAAAAAATTCAGATTTTTAGTCCTAAGGTGGAACTCATTCACCACAGGTGGTGAATTATTCCTCTCCCACATTTCTACATAATTAGGAGACAACTCTGCAACACTAGATTTGGAAAAGTCTGCTTGTTGGGTTGTTGAAGTTAGTTCTACAAAAAATGGACAAATAACTCTCTCCAAGGTTGAATTTGACTCAAGTTGACTTGAAGCACCTAGTTGAATTGGAAATCAATCTTCAACACCTAATAACCTGTCAAATATTCATACAAAGAGCTACAAACAAACATGTAATAGGGGGGAAATGATTGAGGGTTAGTGAATAGGGGTTTGCCTTGGTTAAACCCCACTTTTGGTATTTAAACCCTTGAAAAGATAATGAAATGAAAGAGAAAGACAAAGATAAAATAATAACATGCAAGTGCTATCAACTTACCTAACCCTTGAAAATTCAAGTCTAAAGTAATGTCAATGTCTGCTTCAAAGTGCTTGAATAGTGCTTGAATTGTTGATGTAAGATGCTTGAATGCTTGAGACTACTTGAATATGATATGTCAATGTTGGAGGATGTAAAATGAGATGAAAAAAACTTATTTATACAATTCCTATGCCTTAGTATCCATTCATACCTCATCATAGGCCGAGATCAAGTGTTTTTGAATAAAATCCTGAAAGGAAATTTGAAATATTTTGAATTTGGGGTTAAGGGGAACTCATTCACCACCCATGGTGAATGGGTCCCACTTAGGACCTGAAAACATGTGTCAAGAAAAATGTTGCATTTAATGTTATTTTTCAGGATAACATTCAAAAATACACTTAATTACAACTTATGAGGGCATAAAGAGACCAAATAAAGCATAAGGGTGTAAATAGTGAAAATATTGCTAGAAGAGCATGAAAGATTGTTACAAGACTTTACAAAACTTCAAAATAGGACTTGTTGATGAGTAAAAAGGTGATTTTTAGGTGAATTTCCTTAAATACATTCTAGAAGAATGTAGAAATATCTTACAACACTTCACAACACCTTCACAAGATGTCATTCTTTGAGTTTTAGTACCTAAATAAGCATGTTCAAGCCATGTTGCAACATAAAATCAAAGCAACATAGTTCCAACACCATGAAACAAGACCTAAAAGGCCATGAAAATGACAAGGGGCCATTTTTCTATGGAAAAAATATCTTTTAAATATCACATTTCATAATGCTTAGTATTTTTGTTTGAAATGATTAAACATAGAAAACTTGTGTTAGTTACACCAAATGCGGGTTGTGATGCAGGTCGATTGTGAAACATCATGGTGAACACTAGGAATGGACATTCAAGTGGTGGGAAAAATGATGGTCAACATGAGAGGTTGGACCAAATCCTTGACCTCCTGAATCACCAAGAGAACAAGATGGACCACTTGGAACAAGAAGTACGAGGTGTGAGAGATGGTCAAAATCGGAGGAATGAGGAACAACTACAAGGAAATAGGGATCAAGGTGGCAATATCTAAGTGCTAACCAAAGCAAATCTTGAAAAGGATCTAAAAGGGGTAGCTCTATCAAAATTTGATGACAAAACCATTGGAAACAGAGAAGAAGTATGGATAATTGAAATGGAGAAGTATTTTGGACTCCAAAATTTATCAGATGAAACCAAGGTGGTATGGGCAGCTTACCAACTCTCTAGAGAGGTAGCCACTTGGTGGGACAATGAAATGGTATAATGGAAACTTCTACCTAGAGATACCACATGATAATGATTCTTTTATCATTTTCAGAAAAGGTGACTTCCTGAGCACTTTTTCGATAGGAAGATGACAGAGTTCCAAAACCTAGCTCAAGGGAGCATGTATGTGACTCAATATTGGGAAAATTTCACACATCTACTTTAATATGTGCCTCATTACTAGATTGATGAACACTTTCAAATTCAAAAGTCCATATTAGGGTTAAGGCCCTAGATTGGAGTAGAGGTGGATATACACAATCCCCTTACTATGGAGGAGGTCTTTGAGAAGGCCATCAAACAAGAGCAGAAGTTGCAACAGCTATCTAATTTTTGTAAGAGCTCAAATCCCAAGTCTCTATTTGAAAATAAGAAGTTTCAGAAAGGAGACAAACCCTACCAAATTAGGAACCTAAAAAGGGGAAGCAATTCTAAAGATAAAGGAGAGGGAAGTAGTTGTAAAAAGAAGAAAATGCTAACAGCAACAAAGGAAATTTTGATAATAAACAAAAAAACTCCAAAGAAGATAGGTCAAGAGGTCAAAAAGGGCCAAGTGATGGGTGCTACACTTGTGGAGGTGATCATTATGTATTTATTTTCCCATAGTATCCAAGGGCACGAAAGGAAGGGAACTAGTAGCAAGATTCACAGCATCAAATCCATGCGATAATGGACAATAGATAAGCTTAGCTTTAAGCCTCACCTATCTAGTTATTGGGTAGGTTCTATGGAAAACCTATTTCCATTTTGATTGATACTAAAGCCACTGAATATTTTCTTGATCCAAGAATCATTTCTAAATTACCCATTGGACCCGAACATATGGCCAATTCTTGGATGGTTCAGTATGGGAATCAAGTAGAGCAAAGGGTGGATTATTGTCTCTTTTGCAGTGAGTTAGAACTTCCTATTTTCCAAACCCGAGTCAAATTTTATGTGGCACCCCTAGGTTCTTATGATGTCATCTTAGGAATTAATTGGCTAACCAAACACAAGTCCATTGTGAATTGTGAGGACAATTTTTTTTTTTTGGATGACTATGGGAACCTAGTTGAGATTCATGGTTTTCAAAGACCACTAAAACTTAGGAAAATCTCAGCCATGTAACTCAAGAGGGATCAAAGGAAGGGGTGTATCATCTATGTTGTATATGTTAGTGAACCTGATAGAATCAAACCTTAATTGGATGATTACCCTATTCTTAAGGAGTTTCAAGATGTGTTTCCTGAAGAACTCAAAGAGCTACCTCTCAAGTGAGAATTTTATTTCTCTATCATTCTAGTAATAGGAGTTGAACCTTAGTCCAAGGCCCCATACAAGATCACTACCACTGATTTATTTGAGTTGAAGGCCTAGTTGTAGGAACTATTGAGCAAGGGGCTCATTTGGCCTAGTGTGTCTCCTTGGGGTGCACCAGTTGTCTTTGTAAAGAAGAAGGATGGGATCTTGTGTTTGTAAATTGACTATCGGATGTTGAACAATCCCACCATCAAGAACTGATATACTCTCTTGAGAATTGATGAACTATTTGATCAAATGAAGGGAGCAATAGTGTTCTCTAAAATAGATCTTAGGTCTGGTTATCACCAATTAAGAATAAAAAAAGAGGAAATCCCTAAGACTTATTTTCAAACATGGTATGGAAACTACAAGTTCACAATAGTATCATTTGGTTTGACCAATGCACTAGTTGCTTTTATGAGTCTCATGAATAGTGTATTTAGGGATTTTCTAGATGATTTTGTTGTGATCTTCATTGATGACATTTTTATTTATTCTAAGTCTATTGAGGAGCATGATAGGCATTTGAGGATAGTCTTATAGTTTCTGAGAGAGAAGAAGCTTTTTTGAAATCTATCCAAGTGCTTGTTTTATCAAGATAGGGTGCACTATCTAGGTCATATCATATTAGCAGAGGGAGTTTCAATAGATCCCAAAAAGATAAAGTCAATTATGGAATGACCAACACCTCAAAGTGTGACAGAAGTTCACAACTTCATGAGTCCTGTGGCATACTATAGGAAGTATGTACAATGATTCTCTCAAATCATATCCCCAATCACATCACTTGAGAGGAAAGGGGAAAAATTTGAATGGACATAAAAGTGTGAGCAATCTTTTCATCTCCTAAAGGAGAAACTCACTACAGCACTAGTGTTGACTATACCTAATCCCAATGATCAATTCACAATGATCACAGATTCTTTTGAAGATGGTGTAGGAGTAGTTTTAATGCAAGATGGGAAAGTGGTGGCATATGAATCAAGGGAGATAAAGTAGTGTGAGATGAATTATACACCACATGATTTGGAATTGGTTGCAATAGTACATGCCTTGAAAATGTGGAGGCATTACCTATTGGGGAAACCATTTGAGCTTAAAACAGATCATTTGGGACTAAGATACATCTTCACCCAATCAAATCTCAATGCACATCAAAGAAGGTGGTTGGAATTCCTTAGTGAGTATGACTTTAGAATTAATTACATTAAAGGAAAAGAGAATAGAGTAGCAAATTCTCTTAATAGAAGAAGACATTTGGCAGCTCTATAACCATGACAAGATCCAATATAAGGCAGCAAGTGATGCAACACTTGCAAGGGGATGATCATTATGAAAGATTCAAGTGAGATGATCTAGATGAGAATCCATCAGAACATCAATTTGATGGTATAAAATTGAATCAGATGGTATCTTAAGATATCAAAGGAGGATGTATATCCTACATTTTGGAGATATTAGAAAGTTGGTATTATAGAAAATTCATAATGCACCTTATTCAAGACACCCTTGATTCATCAATATGATCACATAGATGAAATCTTTGCATTTTTTTTTGAAACTCGGTGTAAACAAAGATATTGGCACCTAAATGTCTTTCTAGCCCTTCTAGGGTTTTCACCTAAAAGGGGAAAGAATGGGCCAAAATTTCATGTAAAAATTAAAATATTAATGTAAGGATGGATGAAATATGTCTAAATAAGATTATCTAAATTCAGAAAACTAAAGAAAGATATTGATTATTAAATGAAAACTAAAGAAATGTAAGATGTTTGAAAACACACTATGAAATGTAAAATGACCTACAAATGAAAGTAAACTGTAACAAAAATGAATGAAATTGAATGTGTGCACCTGAGAACTTTTTGGAGACTAGAAATGAATTTTGAAATGTTGTTGATGCTGAAAATTTTTCCTACAAGGACTCATTTGCCATTCTGGGTGAATTAGTCCCATATCTACGAAATTGTTCTAGAGCCCGTTTCAGACAAATGGGTGTCCAAAACTGCAGAAAACCTTTTTTAGGCCTAGTAGTGGGACAAATTTTTGACCAATGGTGAATCAATCCACTTTTAAATTTCTAAAAATCCAAAAGTGGAAACAAAATCCCTTGGTTTGCACTCCAATTCCTGATAAGTGTTCACCTCTGAAAGTTTAATTTTCGACATTGAAAGTGACTTTTTGTTGATATTTTGGCTTTGCAAGCAAGGAGTGGTCTTCAAAAATCTTGAAACTTGATCTTTAGTTATTTCCAAGCCTTCAAGATGACTAAGTTTTCAAACACATAAGAAAAGGAGAAATGTTAGATGTTAGGGCATGGGGGTTTGCCTTGGTCAAACCCCTTTTTAGGTAATTAAACCAAAATGAAGAAAGAATATAATGAAGCATGAAAAAATGCAGTTAATACCTTGCCATGATGATTGATCTTGGATTTCTACAACAATAGATGAAGAATCTTCCTTTGAATGTCTAAAAAAGTTATCTTAAATGACTTGGAATGTTAAAACCCTAGTTTGCTTGACTTGAAGTGGAAGAAAAATGATGAATGAGTTAAATTTCTTATGATTTAGGGTTTAGAAGCTTGTATTTATAGGAAATCCACCCAATTTTCCCATTAATTTCATTCCTATGACCGACATGGAGAAAAATTAAACTTAAAACCTAATTCTTCCCACTCAAACCCATAAATTGACTCAAATGGGACTCATTCACCATCAAGGGTGAATGGGTCCTACTTGGATGGTACCAATTTTTCCCTAATGGGTAATGGGTCCCATAGGGGCCATTTTATTAGCTGGAATGCCAAAAAATAAGAAAAACGGGTTTATATGATAACTTTGTCAGTTATTTGATCAAATTATGCCTCAGGATGCACAATATGGGGTCATAGGGGCCTATTAATTATGATGGAAAGGGTAGATAATGTCAAGGACACAAATTTCAATGTGAAAGTGTGATTAAATACACTTTGTATCATTAAAATGAGGTCCTCATAGCCTATAAAGGCACAACATCTAATGTGAGTGTGTAAAACACATTGCAACACTAGATTAAAGTCAAGTTTAATTTACATGTCTTCTAGATGAATGTAATAATGCATTTAAATATATTTTATATCATTTTATTAGGGGAAAGTGGGTTCATTAAGTCTAGATAGGTGTGAAAGTCTTTTATAACACTTTACAACACCTTTACAAGACATTGATAAATGCATTTTATTCAGTTTGCAAGGGTCGAAGACCTAGTGTGAATGTGAAAAACACCTCACAACACAAAATCAAGGCCTCATTAAGTTCAATTTATCATCAATTATTCCAACATCAAACCAATAAAAAGGGGTACATTTTTGTGTCCACAATTAGCCCCCACTTTAGTGAGAGGATGAACTTGCTTCAAAATAACACTACAGTAGACATTCAGGAAAGGGTTCAATCATACCAATGTGGGTGAAAAAGGATGACAAAGATCGAAGGAGGTTGCACAAGCCCCTATGATCCAAGATCCTAATTCAAACCAAAATAAGCGCAAAAGGACACGCATAAGGTGAATGATTTTCTAGTAGAACAAGATACGCAATCATACAATGGAAAGAATTAGAAGGAAGAGAAATGAAAATGAGGTGGATCAAGATTTTACCATTTATCCAACACGATGTGGATCAGATCTAGGTTGTTTGTCCAAAAATTCATACTCACTCTAAGGCAATAGAACTCTTGGTTTTTTGTCAGGTGAGAAGTCCAAAGTATACTCACTCTAGGGCCACAGAACTTCTCGTTGTCTATGAGGTGATAAATCCATAGGGTTTCTATGGGGAAAAGTCGTGCCTCAAAATGGGCTTCCCGCTCAACCATACCAAAGTTATACCTCCTAATAACTTTAATAAGGCGCCACAATGAAAATAGTTTTTGAGCTATATGAGGTAAGAAAAAATTTGTATGCTTGACACTCATAACATTGTAAATGGTGTAAGGAATGTTCAAAGGGATTTTTCTTAGTTCATGCAAGGTCTCATCTTGTTTCCAAGAGAGGAAAAGTGCAATGTCTCATCCTCGAGGAATATTGTATCTAATGCTTCCAAGAGAGGAAATCACAAGAAAAAGAGAATCACATAATGAAATGTGAGTGCCAATGTATGCCCTCACTTTAAAGCAGTTACTAACACCATAACTATGAGCAATTTCTTTAAAGTAGAAGAAGGAAACATGAGAGCTTACTCAGAAAACCCTATGCCAAGTCATATGTTTCTAATAAGATACATCATGAAAAAGGGTAGTATGTCACATGTGAGCAAACTTAAGGCATGTTGTCCACATCCCAAGCTTGCTCTTATATGTACATGAAAGGTTAATGGCTAGCCAAAAGAGGCAATGACAAGTGACATACAAGGAAAAGGCTACCTAACCCCTTGCCTCCACTTAGTGCAGGACAAAGGTGAGCTGGAATGATTAATGAAATGTATGCTATAGTGAAAATCAGTATTAATTAGAGGAATTAGGTTCCCCCACATAAGGAAGAACACCAAACAACTTAAGATGTTGGATTTTACTACTCAAAGCCTTACATTCATTAGTATAATGACCATGAACTCTATGATAGGCGCACAATGAAGTCTTGTAATATAATTTTTTTCAAATTTGTGGAGGAAGGGAAATCAAGTGATCTTGGAGGAGTCTCGACAAGATACCCTCTTGATCAATGATAGAAGATAGTCTTGTAGTTCGTGACAAAGAGACATCTTGCTTAGTATTAGTTGGCACACCTACGCAAGATTCTTGAGATTGTGATATTTTTTTCTCCTTTGCAAGAGGGTTTAAAATCTAACAGATTCAATTCATGAGTGTTTTGTGATATAACATTGTAATTAAGCGAAGATTTCATTGTTTGTTGCATGTTGTGTAAAGGATGAATTTTAATACCACTAGTGTCAATGAGTTGAGGATGTATGACTATTAAGGTTGTTGTAGGAGAATCTTTGTGAGAGTGTTAATGTTGAGTGAAGGCTTGGCGATTTCTATCAAAGGACAATAACCAAGACCATGAGTTGTTTGTTGTGTGATAGGATCAATAGGGTTGTGGATACCTTGCTCGTGAGCACCACATCCTTTCCCACTATATCCCAGTTGTTTCATGAGTTCATAACCTTTTCCATAAAGCTTTTTCATTTCCTTTGGATCTGGTTGTTGGTCGTTGTTGTGTTCATCAAAGGCTGTATAATTTTCTTCTTTTTTTGAATTGGTTGAGGTGGATGCTTTTGAAGGATCATGCATGAGTGGTGGTGTGAAGTCTAAAGAACCCCAATCATCATTTAATAGCTTCATGTGTTTTTCTTTGTTTTGTTTTTGTAAGGGTTTCACATGTATAGTTGATGTTGATGTGTTTAAGGGATTTTCTTTGTGTTTCTCAAGTTGTAAGACACTATAAGGCTCAGGATCAGTGTCAAAGGTGTATACTTTGTTGTTGTAAATGTATTTCATTTTTTGATGAAGAGTGGAAGGAACACCATTCATTACATGAATCCATGGTCTACCTAAGATAAGATTAAATGAAAGTTCATGAGGCATAACATGGATTGGTGTATTCAATGTAGCCACTCTGACTTGAAGAGGTATAATGATCACCCTAAGTGGTCTCTTTTTGACATTGTCAAATCCCTTAAGATAGAAAGAATTAGGTTGAATGTTTGATTGATCAATGCCAAACCTATCCAAAAGGCTCACACTACACACATGAGTAGATCTGGTATCTACAAAAGTTCTCTTTATCCTTGTGGTATTGTATTGAGCTATGATCATGAATGCATCATTTTTTTATGCACTTCCAAAGGGGTAAGTTCACTTTGGTGGAAAATAATTCCAGCATTTAATCCTTGAATTATGGCTACTATGTCAGTTGGTTGTGCATTAGAAGGGATAGGAACTTGTTGTAAGGCCTTTTTTTGAAGCATAGTGTGATAGGTAGGTGAATTTTGAAGGTCCCAGAGAGATATCTTTGTGGGAGTGCTCTTAAGTTGTTCAACAAGATCATACTCCCTTGATCAAGGTAGTATAGAATTTGGCAAAGGTAAGGAGGTTGGGTTTGATT
Source organism: Sequoia sempervirens (assembly GCA_007258455.2). Classification (NCBI taxonomy): domain Eukaryota; kingdom Viridiplantae; phylum Streptophyta; class Pinopsida; order Cupressales; family Cupressaceae; genus Sequoia; species Sequoia sempervirens. The sequence goes on from VDFB02047397.1 coordinate 8,695,229, forward strand.
GTTTTGGTTGTGGATTGTTTCTAGTGTTATATGTATGAGCAACGGTATTATGACTCGGATGTTTTGACACATTGCGTTGAGGTCAATAAAGGATAAGTTCAGGTTTGTTGTGAGTGTGAGGTTTGTGTGAAGGTGGGTATAGAATTAGAGGGTTCTTAGGATGTCCCGTGGGGTATGTATGAGGACCATTGATAGAGGTGGATCTAATGGACACTTGTGCATTCATAACCTCAGCGGTCTTGCTTTGATGTATCTCTAATAAAGGGAAATCTAGAATCACCTTTTTATCATGAGCTAAGGAAGACATGTGACTATTGTTGTCATTTTTTAACACCATGATATTCTCCCTAGGAGGACATTTTTTAGGAGAACTATGAATCAATTTTTTTTTAAATTCATAGATTGGTTCTTCTAAAATGACTTCATTGCAAGTAGGGGAATGATCAATGGTTGAATTATCTTGCTCAGTAAGGGTTGCCTTAGGTGAAAGGGGACAAGTAGGATTTCCATGACTCTCATTGGTTGTGTTTTCTATCATCAAAAAATCTTCCTTACAACTAGGGGAGATACTAGGAGAAGAACAAGTATGATTATCATGATCATTTAAGACTTCATTCCTTTGTTCCCTAATGTTTTCTAAAATAGGATAGGTGGGGGAAGGACCATAAAGAGGGTAGTTGTAGACAAACATATCCTCATAATTTATAATCTTATCTTCCTTGAAATCATTCTCATATCCCAAAGAAGAATGGAAATTAGGTAAGGTGATTTTTAGGAATGTGTCTATGATTTCATTCTCTTGTGCTAAAATATCTTCCCAAAGGGGATGAGGAGAAGGACAAACAAGATCCTCATAATTCTCAATGATTGTATCTTCTTTCACCAAGATACCTTCATCACTAAAAGGAGAGGTATTGGGAGAAGTACAATTATGATCACCATGGTTATCTATGTTTGTATTCTCTTCTAACATAGCATCCTCACAAACAAGAGACATAGTAGGGGGTGTAAGTTTAAGGTTAACATTGTCATTTTTTCTCTCTTGCACTAAGAGACTTTCATAACTAGGGAATGCATTGAATGAATGACTAACATGATTATTTACTAACTTGTTCTTTGCAAATTTGGAGAAGATTGAAACTAACATTTGGAAAAAAAAAGTAAACTATACAAACTTGAAATGCAATGTAAGGATGTAAAATTAAATGTAATTTATAGGTTTTAAACAAGCTAATTTTTTTTTTACACGATGCAACAATCTGAAAATGAAATGTTGTAAATGCTAAAGTGCAATTATGTAATGCATGAAATGAGCTAATTTAAGCTAAATCTAATGAAATGCATGTTATAGAAACTCAGCCAACTGATATAGATAGGTAATGGCACCAAACAAAAGCTGAAAATTAGGGTTTTCAGTTCTATAAAAGGAAGTTTTAGGGGTGAAAAGTGACTGATTCGCCCAAGGTGGTGAATGAGTCCCAATGGAGATTGTCTTGAGAATTTTTAGATCTTTTTGATTTATTTTAATTTTTTTTATATTGTATGATGCAAATCTAAGATGAAAATGTAGAATTTTAGAAATTTTTTAATGATTTAAGATGCAAAAATGCAACCTATATGTGCTTTCACTAATGCAAAAATATGAAAACTCTAGAATGGAAATTAACTAATGAAAAATGCAATGAAAATTCAATGCAAGCTAGACCTAGGATGATGAAGGACTCCAAATCTTAAAATAAAAGTGTTCTAAAGTCAGGTTCACCAAAATGTACACAAAAATTTTGGCACCCGAATGTCTTCTAGCCCTTCTAGGGTTTTTCACCTAAAAGGGGAAAGAATGGGCCAAAATGAAATGTAAAAACTAAAAGATTAATGCAAGGATGGATGAAATATGTCTAATTAAGATGATATAAATGCAGAAAACTAAAGAAAGATATTGATTATTAAATGAAAACAAAAGAAATGTAAGATGTTTGAAAACATAGTATGAAATGTAAAAAGACCTAGAAATGAAAGTAAACTATACATAAATGAAACTAAATGTGTGCACCTAAGAACTTGTTGGAGACTGGAAATGACTTCAAAAATGTTGTTGATACTAAAAATTTGGCCTATAGGGACTCATTTTCCATTCTGGCGAATTAGTCCCAGATCTAAGAAACTATTCCAAATCCTATTTTAGACAAATGGGTGTCTAAAACTGTACAAAACCTTTTTCAAGCCTAGCAGTGGGACTCATATGCCACCAATGGTGAATCAGTCCAATTTTGAATTTTTAAAAATACAAAAGTGGAAATGGAAGCCCTCGGTCAGCACTTTGGTTCCTAACAAGTGTCTTCCTCCAAAAGTATAATTTCTAGCACTAAAACTGACTTTTTGTTGATATTTTGGCTTTGCAAGCAAGGAGAGGTCTTCAACAATCTTAAAAATTGATCTTTAGTGATTTCCAAGCCTTCAAGATGCCTAAATTTGCAAACACACAAGAAAAGAAAGAGAAATGTTGGATGTTAGGGCATGGCGGTTTGCCTTGGTCAAACCCCTTTTTAGGTAATTAAACTGAAATGAAGAAAGAATGTAATGAAGCATGAAACAATGGAGTTAATACCTTTCCATGATGATTGATCTTGGATTTTTGCAATAATAGATGAAGAATCTTCCCTTGATTGTTTGAAAAATGACATTGAATGACTTGGAATGTTAAAACCCTAGTTTTCTTGACTTGAAGTGGAAGACAAATGATGAGCGAGTTAAAGTTCTTATGAATTAGGGTTTAGAAGCTTGTATTTATAGGAAATCCACCTAATTTTCCCATTAATTTGATCCCTAAGGCCGACATGGAGAAAAATTAAACTTAAAACCTAATTCTTCCCACTCAAACCCCAAAAAATGACTCAAATGGGACTCATTTACCATCAAGGGTGAATGGGTCCCACTTGGATGGGACTAATTTTCCCCTAATGGAAAATGGGTCCCATAGGGGCCATTCTACTAGTTGGAATGTCAGGAAATACGAAAATTAGGTTTATATGATGACTTTGTCAATTATTTGATCAAATTATGCCTTGAGATGCATAATAAGGGGTAATATTGGCCTATTAATGATGATGTAAAGGGTAGATAAGGAAAAGGACACAAATTTCAATGTGAAAGTGTGATTAAATACACTTTTCATTATTAAAATGAGGTCCTCATAGCCTAGAAAGGCACAACATCCAATGTGAATGTGTAAAACACATTACAACACTAGATTAAAGTCAATTTTAATTTACAAGTCTTCTAGATTAATGTGATAATGCATTTAAATATATTTTATATTATTGAATTAGGGGAAAGTGGGTTCATTAAGTCTAGAGAGGTGTGAAAGTCTTGTACAACACCTTTACAAGACATTGTTAAATGCATTTTATTTAGTTTTTAAGGGTCCAAGACCTAGTGTGGATGTGAAAAACACCTCACAACACCAAATCAAGGGCTTAGTAAGTTCAATTTATCATCAATTATTCCCAAATCAAACTAGAAAAAGGGGATACTTTTTTCATGTCCACACTCAAGAAGGACGTAGTTGAATATGTAACCAAATGCTTGAAATGTCAGTGAGCTAAATATAAACATGTTCATCCAATAGGGCTCCTCTATCCTCATGATATACCTAAGTACAAGTGGTAGGTGATCAGCATGGACTTTATATAGGGTCACCTTTGAGTAAAAATAGGCATGATGTCATCTTGGTACTATAGTCGATAAGCTAACTAAGGTGGCACATTTCATTCCAGGGAACCTTAAGAATGGATTGTTGACCTTGGTCAAGAAATTTTTCCAAGAGATCTTTTGTTTGCATGGAGTGCTTGAGACTATCATATCTGACAAGATACTTGAATAACATCTAGATTTTGGATGACCTTGAATGTAGCTTCAGGAACTAAGTTGAATTTTAGTTCAGCATATCATCCTTGGACCGACAATCAAACAAAGAGAATCAATCAGGTAGTGGAGGATCTCCTTTGAATGTATTGTATGGACCAATAGTATAAATGGTAAGAGTACCTACTGTTGGTAGAATTTTCCTATAATAACTCTTTTCATGCATCCCTAGGTATGGAACCTTTCAAGGCTTTTTATGGGATAAAGTTTCATGCACCCATTAGTTGGGACAAGTTGGAAGACAAGATCATAGTGGGTCTTGAATTCCTTAAGGATATGGAATAGAAAATGAGACTCATCAAGGGTAGACTAAAGCAAGTTGAGGATAGATAGAAAAGCTATGCTGACAAGAATAGAACCTTCAAAAAAATTGTAGAAGTGGATAAAATTTTTATGAGAGTCAAGCCACACAAGAGCTCTATTACTTTTGGGAAATCTTCCAAGTTGGCTCTAAGATATGTGGTTCCTTTTGATGTGTTGGAAGTGATTAACCCAATTGCATACTAACTTACTCTACCACCTACTCTAGCTCAACTCAATATTGTATTTCATGTTTCCTTGCTTAAGCCATATCGTCCAGATGTAGCTCACATACTTGATTGGAATTCCTTATAGGTGCAGGATCTAGGGGTGGTGCTAGTGGAACCCATAAGAATTTTAAATAGACAGAACGTCAAGTTGCAAAATAGAGATATTGTTCAATATAAGGTTGAATGGGACCAATATTCTAAGGATAGTGCCACCTGGGAGGATGTGAAGGAGATAGAACACTCCTTTCCTCATTTGATTCCTAGATAAACTCTTGATATTTCATTGAGATATTATTACTCTATTATTTTGGATTTGCATGTTATGATATTTTATTTTGGAAACAGTATGATTGAATATTGAAATAGACATATATGATTCAATTTTATCTAAGAATACATCAAGACGATGTCTCTTGCTAGTGGGGAAGGATGTCATGTCTCAATTTTTTCTTACATTCAACAATTTTAAATTATTTAAAATATTTGGAAAATGAAATTTATCAATTTTTTACTTGTGATAAATTTAAGAATTCAACATCATTTGAAAATGTTTATCCACATAAACTTTATGATTGAATATGGAGGATGGATGTTATGATGTATTAATGAAATCATTTCGATTAGTAAATAGTTAATAATGAAACTCAGATAAAAGTGCAAGTGTGTGAATGCAGGAACTGGATTGAAGAACAAGAACATGGTTGAGGCAAGAGTATTTAGCCAAATGATAATTGGTAAACTTGTTGTAATCTAGATCACTCACACCACTAGAAAAATCATGGTATCTACAATTGAAATTTGCATCGATATGATATCATCTTTAATACATGAATGTCTTGTGTTTTCCTTAAGACAAGGAAAGATATGGCAAAGAAAAAATAGGTAAAGTAATGGACAACAAATCAATTATTCATTTATTATGCCTTGTACTTATTTAAATGATTTCTTTTTGTTTATAATTCAAAAAGAAAGTATGTATATGTATATAGATGTATGTATATAGACATATGCATATAAGCATATATGTCGAGTTAGATATACAAATCATAAAATGTATGATTAAAATGAAAAGAATATGATGATTTTCCTTACCTCTACCTTATAGAGATCATTTCTTTTAAAAATAAAGAAAACCACGATAATCATGTATGGTCAATATATATATATATATATATATATATATATATATATATATATATATATATATATATATATATATATATATAACTGAGTATATGAATATATATATATATATATATATATATGTATATAAAGTGTAACATATAATAAAATGAGCATATAAAATACATATATAAATGAATGTTTTCATTTAAAATCACCGTTTTGGAATTGAATGCAAAATACCATGATATGTAATCTTGGTCTACTTTGTTTTTAAAAATTAGAAACAATGGATTTGAATGAGCAGTGGGCCACCCATAACCCCTACAAAAGATCTTTTATTACAAAAGAATAGTGGGTAGATAATTAAGGTAAAAACCAAATATAGAATGCAATTTGCATTCATAATAAAAAAAAGAGAGGGAAGATTGCGAGATTAAGGGATTTTGGAGGAAAAAGCCAATTTTGGTTGAGAACTTGTGGATTTTATTGTTGTTTCAACCTATAGTTGGCCTTTGGAAAAAAGAGAGGTATGGATAGAATAGAAACATTCCATTTTATGCATAATCGATAGCTTTTCCTTTGTATTGAATCCTCTGAATATCTTTGCTTTGAATGAAATCGATTCATTATTAATGTTTAATCTACGTGGCCTTATACTCACCGTCTATGAAGTGAGATAGGCTTGAACCCTCCCATTCACCCTCTTTTACATTGATCTATCCTTTTTTAGGAATTTGTATATTGCACCTTATCATTTTTCCAAAGAAGGCATCCGCTATGCATTCTTTATGCATTCATCGATTGAGCAGAGTTGGCTCTTAGTCGACCTTTGTTATAATTTGAATCGGCTTGTAGCCGAATGTGTTATCATTTATATTTGGATTATAGCCGATTGTGCTACTATTTGAATTGGCTTGTAGTCGATTGTGTTATCATTTGTATTTGGTTTATGGCTGATTGTGTTATTATTGAATCAACCTTAGTTGACTATTATACCCTTTGAATCATCCTTAGTTGACTATTAATATCCTTTGGATCGACTTATAGCTATATATTTTCACCATATCAATAGGCTTACAACCGAATGTATTTTCCCTTAGAGGTTGATTATAGTCGAGCGATGTTACCGTTTGGGTCAGCTTCACCCTCTCTAATAACCTAAGTCATTGTGTTTTATCCTTTTTATGACAAGTCTCCCACATATGAGACTTTTAACCATTGCATGTATGATGCTCATATCTTTCATTGCTTATCCAAATTGTTATGTCATGGGATCTTAGTAGCACTTGGCTTCATAGCCGATGAGGCCCATCCTAAACCACCAATTTGGTGATGGTAAGATCATCATGGGTTCTTTGGAGTCCAATGAAGGGGTGACTAGAACCTATTTCCTTCCCACTCCATAGCTTCATCAATCATTGCGATTTCTTTTGTTTCACAAAATAAAAAGATGTTAAACATCTTTTTTGGCATCAAATCGAACCACCATTGTATATATGTTGGTTCCTCTTCAAACTATCATTGGAAACTAGCATGCCTATGCATGACAACGCCAAGTATTGGTTGAGGGATCATCCCATTTACTATAACTTATCCATAATGTTTTAAGAATATGAAGGCCTAAAGAGTGTTGTTTGCACTATTCTTTATATAATGGTATAATTCGTTAGTGGGGAATTCACACAACGACTACCCACATTAACAGACAACTATGGTAGATCCCCATGATTAAACATGTATCTTGTATTACTAACCCCAATGTCTATTTAGCCTGATCTATATCCTAAAATGAAGGATAATGTATATTCATTATAATTTGGACTGACTAAAAGAATCAGGAGGATTATTTCTTTAATTGATTGAATAAACAAAGACAGAGAATTTGGAAACATCAAAATGACATAATCATATAAAGGGAAGAATGTAATAATTAGAATACAAGAACATTCTTTTACTTTCTAGTGAAACTTATGAAAATATTGAAGGATTTTTCCTATAAACTGAATTAAAACCAGTGCATTTATATTAAATCTTCTCATTTTGAATCCAAAAGTTATTATTGGAAAAAAAAAAAAGGGTTTCTAGTTAAATTTAATGTTATCTTTACTGCACATTAAATGAAATTAGAAGCAAAAAAAATTGTGTGAATTATGGCTCTTTTCTGTTAATAAAACAATGTATACGCATACTTTAAATTCTGTAAATTGAAGGCCATATATGTTTATATACATGAACCAATTATGTATATACAAATATATGTGATATACCTTCTTTTAATAGTTTATTTTTCTTATTTGAATAATGTAAGTTTCATTCCATGTAGAAAGGAGTAAGGAAATATTGTAATTTGTATGGTTATGCATGTGTTTTGAAATTTAATCGATGAAAATAGATCACAATATAATGATATAATTTTTGTTGCATTTACATAAATATCAGCAAAATTGATTCAATTTACTTTACAATAATTTGTTGATTACATAAAATGCTTATGTGAAACATGTAAAAATTGTTCTCGTATAATTTCTAATTTAATATCATAGAAGGTTAGCTAAGTTAACTTGTTATAAAATCAGATTGTATGTTTGTAAACTAATTATTTAGAAGGGAGTCATGTTTCCTTATGTATGTAGAAGGTTATCTTCTGGTACAGATGCCGAAAATGGGTTAACAAAGAGTATAGGTTTTTCTTTTTCCAAAATCTATCATTTTGTAGCTGTATACAGCATATGCTTGGCCAAGTGTTTGTAGCCCATGATATTGAATGGACTAATATTTATGATATAACTCTCTACCATTTCCTAACATTGATCTTGCATGCTCTAAATATAGATAGAAATGTGTGTAGTTATGTTAGACGTGCACCAAATTCCACCTTGCATATTGTTATCTCTTGCTAAGTATTTCGCACAGGGTATGGTATTCTTTGAGTTAGGAAGAATTTTGGGGAAGCATAGCTTCGTGGTTGGGTGGAAAAGCACCTGAACCATGTTCTCATCCACCAGATGTAGCAAACATTGGAAGTGGAATTACATCATCTTTGATTATTGTACTTTGTACTACTTGATGTATAATTTGAGTTGACTAAGTGGTAATGTTATCCTAGTCAAGCTATGTAACCTAACATTTTGACATATGGAAATGAATATAATTCATTATTTTGACATGTTGTACTGTGATAGAAAATAGTTATTCATTTTGTGTCTTGAATTTAATATTCATAGTGTCATAAATGATTTATTTGGTGTTATTTTGGAATGACACATTACATAGTCTATCTTATCAACCATTAACCTAATTAAAATATAATTTATGGTTTGAATTTTTATTGTGCAAGCAACTTTAGAGCCATCAAATACTTCAAGGAGGCTCGATTTTGATGATCTGAAAAAAGATTGGGATTTGCTAGAGAT